>CAIGRT010082328.1:0-13771 GCA_903798405.1 Fraxinus platypoda | reverse complement strand
GAAAAAAACCGAACCGAACCGAATCAACCCGCGCCCACCCCTACTTTTTGTATGGTTGATGGTTTATCCATAAATGTTATTATGAGGTCTGCCTCATAGGTTTCGAGGTAGACTCCTTTTGGGATGCTTCACACCTCTACTTTTGAAGTGACAAGAAGACTTCTTTGTATGGGATGGCTCATCCATGTCAAGGGTATGATAGATGGTTCATCCATGCAGGGTATTATGAGGTTTGCCTTATAGTTTTCGTTGTGGACTCCATATGAGATTCTTCACACCTCTCGTGTATAGATGACGAGAAGACTTCCTTGTATAGGGGTGGTTTATCCATTTCAAAGGTTTCCTGCAAGGTCGATAGTTATTATGAGGTCTACCTCGTAGATTTTGAGGTGAGCTTCTTTGGGATGCTTTATACATCTCATACTGAGACGATAGAAGATTTTCTTACATGATGGTCATTCATTCATGTTAAGGGCTTCTTACATGGTGGATGGTTTACACATGCAGGGTATTATAAGGTTTAACTCATAGATTTCGAGGTGGGCTCCATTTGGAATGCTTCACACCTCTCCTACAGAGACTGCAAGAAGACTTTCTTGCATGGAGATGGCTTATCTATGTCAAGGACATCCTACATAGTGGATGGTTAGCTCATTGATAGTATTTACGTAGGTGCTCTATGTTCCATGTGTGGGGCTATGCCATTCCATCTATATTTTCAATTTTATATATTCTAGGCTATAGTTCTTCTTTAATACAAAATGAACCTTCCAATTGATGCATAATATGCATACATCCAGTTCTTTGGAGGATAGAAAGACCTTCTTTAATATAAGGTCACTTATGCGAAATGACCTCTTTTTTTACCTTGGTGTAATGGGTCATCTTTCTCAAATAAGAGGTAAGCTCTACTTCTGATTCATCTATTCTTTCTTCAGAGAAGTTAACCTCATACATTCTCAGTTCATCATTGGATATCTTGTTGAAGTGTAATTGATGAGGTGAGGGCAATCCTACCTAAAATGAACTTATAGTTTTGGTCACATAGGCCACAAAGAAAGGAGTTTCTCTGACGACAGTTCAGCTTGTGGTGTGAATAGTTCACAGCCCTTAAGGAAGCATGTCAACCTATGCTTCTTTGAAGTCATCAAGCTTTCTTTTCTAGGTGTACTTGATGATTTTGTTGATGGTTTCAACTTGGCCGTTTGTTTCAGAATGGTGAGGTGTTGATAAGCACTTCTTGATTCATAACTTTTCATAGAGCTCTCTGAACTTTTTGATATCGAATTGTCATCCATTATCATATATGAATTAGTGGAGAATGACGAATTGGTATATGGTGATCTTCCAAATAATTTTGGAAGTGTTGGCTTCCATGATTTTGGTAAGCTCTTCAGCCTCCACTCACTTTGTGAAGTAATCAATGGCAATAATGGCATAGCTTATTTTGCTTCTTCCTTTTGGTAGGGGGCCTACAAGGTTAATTCCTCAATTGAAAAATGGTCAAGTGCTAGATACAAATGCAAGCTCTTGGGAGGTGGTTGTTAGGGCCTATTTGTAAGCACCTCTGGGCTAATCCTATCGATGAGGTTGGTGAACTTTTAAGTTCTTCGCTCTCATTCGTATTTAGGAAGAAAATTATCCTCTCTATTGAATAGATTGTTCGCAGGTCGATCGGATGTGTATTTTGTTGACATGTCCACTCTTATCTCGCTGGGGTTGGTACCTCTCGTGCTGTGAGATTAGTCCATTTCGCTTTGTACCTCTTCCTTTTTTTTCCTAGTGGAAAAGGCTTGGCCGAGGCACTTTTTTGGGCATTTAATAGCCCGTTTGTTCTTGCATTTGGTGGAGGAGCCATTGCATGATGAAGTTTTGCTTCGTAATAATTCTCATATTGGCTGTAATTTTTGCCATTTCTATGGTGAGGCGAGTTGCGACCATATCCCTTCTACGATGATGAGATCGACTGTGGGTAATATGACTTCGAATAACCTCTTCTTCATAGATGTTCGTTGTCCTCCTTAGATGTGTATCTCCTTTATTACATTCATTATGGGTGGACACTTCTTTTATTCAAAGAGAGGGTCTTTTTAGTAGATTTTACTCTCCAAATCTTCCTTCTTCAAGGAAAACAAACTCCCAAAGCAACAAAGAAAATCGTTGAACTATTTTCTCTTTGAAACTTTCACTTGTTCTTTGTTCAAAAAACAAAATCCCTTCCAAGGGATGATTGAAGCACTTTTTTGGCAAGCTTTTTCCATGAGAATGTGCGTGATTGATAGTGTGGTTTTCCATAGATGGAGCCAACCTCTTGATCTTAGTTTGTGCATGGGTGACGTAGCTAATAGATTTTAGCTCTACTCGCATCCACGCAAATAGACTCATGCACATTTTAACAAACCGCTAGAGTAAGCTTCTTTCTTTGATGATGGGAAAGGTGATCGTAAGCATTTTGGCGGTCAAAATCAATCAATTTAAATGAGTATATTGTGTGGGATAAACATAAGACGTGAGCCAAATAATATTCGAGCTTAAGAGATTTATGGAAGTGTTTGGAAAAGAAAATAGAGATCAATTTTACGGTTTGAGTGTATAAAATTGCATTATCTTCAATGGCATTAAGTTTGAGCTTTTATAATTAAATTGGATAAATGTCCATCGTCAGATGAAGAAATATGTGAGCTTATCCCTATGGTCGAGCCGTCTTCACCAAGATGTCATTCAATCAACCTTAGGTTCAAGGTATTTAATGTTTTTGAAAAGTATCCACCTAAAGCCTAGGTTTGACCTCTAAAAAGTAGACTAACAAGTTGACCGTTTAAGCACCTGCTATAGAGATTTCACGTCAATTAATAGTAGGAAGATCTTGTACTAAAGATCTCTTGGAAGAGGTGAGATGAAAGATTTTTTTTTTATCAACAAAGAGGATATTTGCCTCATATCCCTTCTGCAACAGGTTATAGTGCCTCGTCAAGGCTATGGAGGGTCACCTATACTTGGTATCTCAGTGGAGGTAGTGAATCACCTCGGTTATCTTACATATGATTTCATCTCGGCCAATTGGGATGGTGACGTGGAGAATAGGCCCGATTAAACTTGTTAGCTAGCTGCCACACGACCATGATTTAGAGCCTCATGAGGTGTAACAGTAATCAATTATGATATGTTTAATGTTTTCATGAAATACTCTATTGGCACATACGTGCAAAGCAGCTTTGTTATCACATACACATTAGTTGGTTGAGGATGGGAAATATGTAATTTTTTTAGTAATTAAAGGAGCCATGTTATATTACAAGAGGTAACAACCATCGAACATATTCTGCTTTGATAGAAAATCANACAAGAGGTAACAACCATCGAACATATTCTGCTTTGATAGAAAATCAAAAAACAAAATTTTGTTTCTCAACTTCCATGAATTGGATGAAGGACCTAACGAGATGCAATAATTGTGTGACTTTCCCAATCAGAACGCAAAAAAACATTTAGTTGGGGTGTACTAGATAAAGAAAATAAAATGTATCATCCACGTGATCGTTAAATATACTAGAGCAAATGCCGAGCAACATCTAGATGGGGTTGTCTTTGATTAGCCATAAGTTGACTAACAATCTGAACAGAGAACACGATATCTAGTCTGGTAGTTATGTAATAAATGAGGCTTCCATCAGTAGAATTAACTTGTTGATTCCATTGGAGTTGTAGCAGGTCTATAAGCCAAAAAATCAGTGTCCTCTAGAATGCCAAGGGCGTTGCTAAATTGTTTTCTTGTTTCTCCAAGTCACGCATTTGATTACAGGTGAAGATAGATTTCCACCTTAGGTAAGCATTTTACACTAATTTCATAATTGATAGCAACAAAGAAATAATGTTAGTTTTGTCGATTTAACCAACACGCAGCCATAAACAGGTATTTTGACCTATCAACTAGTCAGCTAAATAGCCTCCTTGTTCACGTTAGCATGAAGTGACCATGTCATTTGATAAGTTCCTTGTAAAATCTCCCTTTTGTGATAACGGGAAGTTAACTCATTTGAAAAATTATCCCCTTTCCATGACCAGATCGAACGATATCCAGTTACAGTCAAGCTGCTAAAAAATGGGATGTCTCACTAAGACTGTTATGGTTCCACACACTAAGAATCATCATTGAAGTGATTGCTACATATTTCAGTACTAAATGGGATATCATGTCCATCAGATAAATCATACAAAATTTTATCTTACACTTGGTCATTGATTTCCACCTTTCTGCTGTTGAGGTGGACACCTGGAAGTTCTAATGTAGCTACATAATTGCGTCCGGATTCTCCTTGTGGACCACTTAAATTCTGGAGGATGAAGTGAAATAACAGAAATAAGAAACGAAATATCAATTATTATTTGATGAGAAGGTTGAGTTTAAGACAAATTTTTTTTTACAAAAATCATAGTACAAATTTGTGAAATTAAGATCAGTTGAGGGGAGACCGTATTATACTGACCCTCACTATCTTTTGTTACTATGAATACAGGAGCTAAAACTAAAGGATTAAGCTGCTTGTACACCTTAAGCTGCTTGTACATCAGGTGTACATACACTTCTCTCACAGGAACAGTGCGCGAGAATATTTTATTGTATGTGGGACCCCCCTCCATGTGAGGGGGATGTAAAAGATTGTGTGAATGATTATGTACATATAGCATGATTGAAAACTAAAATACTGTTTTTATGTCAGAATCTAAACTAAAACCATGAACACATGTACGAATAATGTAAAAAAAAAAAAAAAACATGCGCACACAGTCGGGAGGAGACAGCGATATGTAATATCCCTCTCACCTTTCAAGGCACTAGGCGAACATGTTTGTACAGCATGACTAAGCGACAAAAACAAGAAAAACTTCTATAAATATGATAATACGAAGTAATAATTTGTCAAAAGTTACACCTTAGATATCGTCTGTTCCAATCACCTTATTCAAATTTGTGCCTCCTTTCTCTGAAACTGGGGCTGCACACAATTTCTGCTTGGCCTGGCAAATATCTACAAAACTGCATTGCAGAATGAGTTTCTCTAACATTCGGAAGGGCGGGTTCCTCCCAAGGTCTAGAAAACATTGGTGGCTTGAAGTTAGAGCATGTGTTTGCACAGCCGCTAGATTTAAGCGGCATAGTAGGATGAGTAAAGTCTTCCTGTCCAAGGGCTAAAAGGTTAGTAACCAGATCCTGAAGTCAGAGGAATAGCCTTCAATTAATTTATGCACCTTTTAACGTGAAGTCTGCCTCATGAAGCAAAACACATTCTGTTGTCAAATCTACACCGCATTCAAACACTACCGTTACTGCAACTCTGCAGGTAGTCATGAAGCTGAATAGGTCAAATAAAAATTCAATTCCTTACCTACCGGAACACTTGAGGAAAAAACATATAAACTCATGTGAAATAGAGGAACCACAATACACAAAAGAACATTTGACATAATTATTCAACTGCCTTTTGCATTGATCCTCATCTCTTTTCATAATCATCATTACTTCTCTTCGTCAATTATTTCGATTGATGTTTTGGCAGAAATGAAGTCACACTGAGCTGTTGGCCTACCAAGCACTTGCCTAGAGGTGGGCGGAGCGCTCGTTATCTTTAAGAGTTTCTCAAGCTTAAACTTTATTAATCGTTGCATCTTCCCAGCATCTTTCAATTTCACTCCCTCCTAATCCTCTTAATATTTTAGCGCGCACACACACACACACGTGTTTTTATTGTATGTTTATCTGTCTAACACAAATGAACGAGAAGTATCAATACATGTGTCATTTCATCCATCTTTGAAGCATTTACCAGCATATTCCAACTGAAAGCTTTTAACAATTAGACCTGAAAAGATGTTCCAATTGAGGCTCTAGTGAAGTTCTATTTATTTTCCCCATTATTTTTCAACATCATTGGTTTCTATACCCTTATTGTTGGAAATCCTTTTTCCTTAGAGAAAAGTTGAGCATTTAAGAGAGTTGCCTATCAGGATTTACCTCATTTACATCCAATTCTCGAGTTCAGAATAACACTATAACCTCTCTGGATTATATTTATCTGGCAATCAGTATAGACACTTGGGTGAAGCAAAATCTTTGCAACAAACTTTTATAAGTTTACATAAAAACTAATACATTAATATACATTCCTAAACAGAAACACAACATGCACACACGAACACGATCAAAGTATTGGGTTCTGTTCCCAGGCATATGAAATGCAAGAAGACAACAGTAAGAAAATCTTTTCTGGTTTTTCAGTTTTTACAACACATTCTCGATTAATCTAAATCAAACACTATTGAAGAGCGGAAAGTTTCAGTAGATTTTCAATACATAGATTTCTTAGATGAAACAAAATAATTGCGAATGCAAAGCATTGATTTCATAACCTACTAACTGAATAAAACTTTCAGGAAATGCAAGCATTCTGAATCTGTTTTACTAATTAATGCATTTTCAATCTTTAGATAATCTGAAATCTAGTAATTCCTAACAAGATGGGGTTAAGTTTTATGGTTTAAACAGTTCACAGAATCAATAACAATATCAAGAACATTGGAATACGAGAAAATGCAGAAAACTATATTCATCAAGTAAAATAATTTCAGTTCTTATTTATATATAAAAAAAAATCTAGAAAATCCATTTCAGTTAATCAAAAACAGAAGAAGCATAATCATTAACAAAGTCTTCTGCTTTTTCAGTATAACTTATCAAATTAAACAATCTATTTTAAGAAATTTATCATGGGAAGATATATCTTCATGAGAAGCTAAATGGGCTGCAATCATATTCACTCTTCTTCTCACAGTCTGACCCTCCATTTCTCTACTTTCTTAGCAAAACCCTGCAAAATTTAGTAGCACTATACTGGGTTTAAGAATTTCTTTAATTTTAACTGAATTTAATTGGGATTATTCGACACTGGATATTTCTGTGAAGATTGATTGCCGCTGGATTTAGATATTTTGTGACAAATGTTATGATTAAAAAAAACTCTCTCCAAAATATCAGCTCTGGTAATTTAACAAAATAGTCCATTTTCAAAAGAAAAAATGATTACCTTTCAAATTTTTAGTAAAAATGACGACTTTCATCCGAAAATTTTCTAGTAAAAATATGGCATAATCTTGTTTGAGTCGCTGTAAGCTATAGCGACCAATTTTTCAATTCGACAGTTGATTTATCATTCTCATACGTTAAAATTGTTTGAAAGATTTAATAAGTCATTCTTGAATACAGTAAAAGGAAGTTGTCTTACTCAAACTTTTTTTGTATGAATGCTTATTTTCAACATTGCCAAGGTATTCGAAGTAAGTCTTTCCTCGGTTAAACATTACCTGAATTTTTAGCGATTAGTAATTCGAAAATAAAATGAAAAACATTTGAGCAACTTTTGAAAGAAATGGCTGCTCAATCAAAAGTTTTCAAAGACTTTTTCTTCTTCTCTCATTAATCATGAGTCTATAGTCCGCTACTGTGTTCCTCGTCAAAGTTGAATTCAACTCTCAAATAAAATAAATATTAAACTAAACTACAGAATCTTTGAAAATTCAACGCAAACCAGTAATCGCTTTAACCTGTTTAATTTTAATAAGGAATAGTTCTCCACGAGCCGTTGAAAATCAAGTCATCTCTTTCTTTTCTTCCTTGCTTATTGCCATAGTCAAGACAATTTTTGACGATCGAACGTTTGATCTGTTCTCCATATATAGTTTTTCTATTTGGGTTTAGGTTTCTTTCTCTACAAGAATCTTGTTTCCAACTTTCCTTTTCTTTTATGGGCTGTGTTCGAATTGTTTAATTGTTGTTCAAGAATCACCATTGATGCTCCACGAGGTTGGTTTTTATCATTGGAAAAAAATATTGGGGGGTTTTTGGTTTCTGTTCTTAATTTCTTGATGTTTAGAATTGCTTGATTCCGTGGGAAAATTGAGCTGTTGAAATTTCAAATTTTCTTGGATTTTGGGGGATTGAAGTTCTGTCAATCTTAGCGTCTGCTGGGGTCTGGATTTGGGTGTCTAGATTCTGAATAATTGAAGGGTTCTGAGGAAAAGATTTGCATAGTTGATCTCAATTGAAAAGAAGATAATACAAGAATTTTGATTGTTGTGAAGTGAAATATACAGATTATACTTAAGAGTTAAGTGATGGATGTATCAAATGGTGGTTCTAATGCGCCCGCTCCTTTTCTGGTTAAGACGTATGAGATGGTAGACGATCCTTTGACGAATCCTGTTGTTTCTTGGAGCCATACAGGGCATAGTTTCGTTGTGTGGAATCCACCGGAGTTTGCTCGAGATTTGTTGCCTAAGTATTTCAAGCACAATAATTTCTCCAGCTTCATTAGGCAGCTCAATACATATGTAAGACCTTTGCTTAGTGCAATTTCTTAATCCCAAATTTTTATGTTTTACTTTTTACTGTCTTTTGTGTGATTGTGTATATTTGTGTGTGGAAGGTTGGAGTTTCATCAAATGAAAAAAGGCAGAACAAAGTGTAGCATGCTAAAATTATCACTGCTTATTGGATTTTGTGGATTTTGAATCAGCAAACCATGAATATCGAACAAAAGTCATTGGTGCAGGATTGATATTGTTAATCCTGCTAAATTGATCACTGCTTATTGAATTTTATGGATTTTGAATCTGCAAACCATGAATATCGAACAAAAATTAATGGTGTAGGATTGATATTGTTAACTAATGTAGTCGAGGTTTAGGATACATAGTTGAAGTGTCAGTATGTGTAACTGGTTATAATGTTCACTTCATAATTATTTTTGCTTTGAAGTCTAAATTTAAGTCTTAACTTGGTTCTCGTGAGATCATTTTGCTTAAATTTCCTAACTTTGTGTAGGGTTTTCGAAAGGTTGATCCTGATCAATGGGAGTTTGCAAATGAAGAATTTATTCGTGGACAGAGACATCTTTTAAAAAATATACACCGGCGTAAGCCAATACATAGCCATTCGGGTCAAGGAAATGCAGTTCCATTAACTGATTTAGAAAGAGAGGAGCTTGAAAAGGAGATTGACAAGCTAAAACGCGAAAAGGTTTTGCTTGAGTCGGAGGTTGAGAGGCGTGCACAGGAGAATCGGGAGTATGAATATGAAATTAGATCATTAGGGCAAAAGTTGCAAAATATTGATCACAGGCAGCGCCAGTTAATGACAACCTTGGCTCAGTTGTTGCAAAAACCTAGATATGTCTCTAATCTCATGGAACAGTTGGAGTCGAATAACAAAAAGAGAAGGTTATTGGCTTTGAATTATTTGCATGATGAAGCCGCCCGAGGAGATAGCCAAATCATGACTTTCCAAGCAGAGAATCCAAGAACTTCATCTCTTCCATTGTTGAACTCAGAATTAGTTGACCAGATGGATTCCTCCCTAAATTTTTGGGAAAAGTTTGTTCATGAGATCGATCAAATTCCATCTGAAGATTTTCATGATTTTAGTGTGCTCCCCCAGCCTTCGCCAGTCACTATTACAGAAATGCCACTATCATCTGGAGATTCGGATTTAATTGGCCAAACTTGCTCACCGAAGTGTCACATATCCTCGTCTCCTTCGAGAGATCTTCATTCTTCCCCCGAGCTGGCTGCATGTTCTACTTGTGTTGACAGCCTTGCAATATCATCCATTTGCATCGCACCATCGGGAATTGATGTGAATATGAGCCCAGCTAATGTTCATGACATTGATATGTCAAAAGACCTAAAACCAGATGGAACGGTTCCCTCTGTGTCAGCTGGGCCTAATGATGTCTTTTGGCAACAGTTTCTTGTGGAGGCTCCTGGTTCGTCTGGGACACAGGCAGTACAGTCAGAAAGAAGAGATTTAGATGATAGGAAGGATCCTAGTGGGTCATTAGATGCCCACAGAACTTGGTGGAATGTAGAGAAGCTTTCCCCACAGATGGAACATTTTGCTTGAGTTGAGAGGACATCTCATTGGCTGGCCAGAGGTAGTAAGTGCCGTTTGAAGGTTCTGATATATAAGAATGTTGTAATGTTATATAGTAGATGGACACCTTTTTGGTCTTGAATGTACTTATATTTGTTAATTTTCTTGTACATTTTCTTTTGTATCTTTATGATAGCAGATTACAGGTTTTGTTGAGTTATGTAGCCTGAACATTGACCACCTCTGGTTTTATCTTTGATTTATGTAAATTTTACTTTATGTATGATGCTGTTAGTTCTCCTTACCATTGCTCTTTTAAGCCTCCGTTTGGAAAGAAATTTATGAGAGTTTATTAATTCAGTTAAAGACATAAAAGTCAAATACGAATTTCAGCTACACATTCATAATTACTGTTCATCATTATTCTCACATTTTATGAGACTATTATTGTTTCTCTTTATAAACCATCTATGACTTAGCCAAACTGAGGCTAAGTAAATGGTTAGGCAAATAAGCATTTTCATGGGTTTTTTGTTCTTTCCCTGTGTGTAAATGTCATGCCTTGTCCCCGTCCACGTATTCGTGATACTGAGGCTGCCTGCAGGTTGCAGTTTTCAGCATCTTTGTGCATACATTCAATTGTGCAAAAGTAGCTGTTGCAATCTTTCAGCTGTTTTTACACTGCTGCAACTACTTTCGAGATATATAGGGGAATTGAGGCACAGAGGGACGAGAGAGAATCTCGGTTGCATTCTTTGAAAACTTTTGATATCAAGCCTTAACACTTCCTTCCATCGTGAACTGAGGCCGTTCCAATTTCTGGAGGTAGATATGCATATTGTGATCTCAACCAGGGTAAAATTCGTGTGTTCTTCGATCCAAGGTAAAAATTGTGTGTTCTTTGACATGTTGATTGCGTTCATTATAAGGGTTTTGTCATTTATGTTCTTTCCTTGTTATTCCGCTGGCTAAGTTGCCTTTAAAGTTGATGCCTGTTTAAGTAAATTATTCTTTACCAACTTTGTTTCATGATAAAGATTAATAGCCATAAATAAGGAATTTCTAGCTCAGGTATTTGAGACTTGGACAGTTACTAACTTAATCTGAGGAGGCCATCGAAACAAATACATGATCATACATTTGGTGACACAAAGTATGAAGACGACATTTCATCTTTACTTCTCAATTTATTGATCCGTAAAGTTACAAGTTTATTACCTCAAAATTAAGCTACACTTCTTATATTCTTTTTTTCAATATGATTATATGTCACTCTAGTGATGATTTATAATTTTAAAGGTTGTAAAAAAATAAAAAAAATAAATCATTTTCCAAATCAACATATGTTATATTGATAATGAGAAATTAGCGCCCGAATCTCCAATCCATCGAGTGATGTGGTTATTGACCACCTTCAACCTTCAAAAGTGAAGTTTTAAATCTATATCACAAAAGCTCTCAACGTGAACGTTAAATTTATATGCGATTTTCACTTACTTAGATCAGACGGTCAAACAGTGAAATAATTTAAAATTATATTGCTTTAATTTGAAGTTTTACTTGTCTCTAATCTTTATATTCATGTGCTTGTTTAGTAGAACTCGTGTTTTTTTAAAAAGTTGATCAAATTATATTTTTAATTACATATTTTATTAGATTCACAATTCTATTAACTTTTCAACGTACATTTAATGAAAATCTTCCAACTTTAATCAACTTTAACTTGAAGCTGTGAACACAGTAAACAGTAATTTGCTACTTGGTGTAAATAGATTATTGTTCCTTGGACTCGAATCAAACAAGTCGTTACCAAAATCATAAACAGCATAACCGACGACAGAAATCCTCATAGACCAAACAATACCTTCCCCATTACACATATCAAGAAAGGATAAAATACGGATCCGATCGAATCGTAAATCACACAAACTCTTCGATCACAGAGAAAATCGAAAAACCCAGGTCATTTTTCTGTTAATTTCTTCAAATCTATCAATTGACTCGGGTACGTTTCTGCAGATTTTTTTGATTTATAGTTATCTGTTCTTGCCAGTGTCAGTTCCCATCTTCTTTCTTTCCTGAAAAAATGTTTTGACTTTATGTTATATTCTGTATTGTATGAAATAGTATCTTTTATAGTATAGTACTCGATCTATCAGATTTGCGTTCTGGGATTTTACTAATTGAAATTTGAATATTGGGTTTTCTTTTGTCTGAAACATCTGATTTAACTTTTTGGTGTTTCCAGTATTGATTTAGGTTGCAAGACTGGAACCTTTGAAATATACGACTCAGATTAAATTTTTCGTTGTGTTTTCAGGTTTAATACTTGAACTTAATTAATTCTGAGCTCAGAGAAGTGTGCAGTATTTGCTATTTCATAACGACAGGAGAAAATATTATGTGGCTCCCGCAATTATGTGGTCTAGATTTTAGGATTTAAATGGCCTGAACTGGAGTTGATGATGCCAAAGGCAATGATAGAGACTGGTTCGAATACTGAAAAAGTTGAGGAAAGTGAAAATGACAATTTGACTATTGAAGATAAAAGGTCATTGATTAGGCGGGATCCCTCATTCTCGGGCTGGAGTGAAGAGGATGGGAACATCCATCCATCCCTATCAGAAAATGAGGATGTAAATTCAGAGGACTTCAATTTTGAACAGACTTTGGTACAGCGGAGTGGGTTGGAAAATGCGTATTTAGGGGGAGAGAGACACCATTCAAGTAAGCTTCAGATAAGGATGGATCGTAGTAGTGATGTGGATGATGCATCCACTAATGATTTGAGAAACGGGAACAAGAATTATGAGCCCTTTGATGTTGAAAATAGAATAAAAAATGATCACAGATATTCTAGTACTGGGGCAAATGGCTCTGATTATATGGATTACCATGGTACATCGAGGTCAAATTCGAAGAACTCTATTTCTGTTGCTGATCTTCTGAAAACTTTGTTTTTTATACTCATGTGGTACACATTCAGTACATTCTTGACACTGTAAGTTCTTCCTCTGCTTAATCAAAATATTAGATAGATGTTTTTTTTCCTATATTGTCATACGCATTGGTACTTAGATTATGTTATTTATTTATCTTTTTCCAATGGAGCAGGTATAATAAAACTCTATTAGGGGATCATCTAGGGAAATTCCCTGCTCCCTTACTGATGAATACTATACACTTTACAATGCAAGCTGTTTTGTCAAAGGCCATTACTTGGTTTTGGTCTGAAAGATTTCAACCCTCTGATATGTCATGGAGGGATTACTTTATGAGAGGTAATAGGAAAATCACTCCCTTTACAATTACTGATCTTTATTTGGATTCTTTAGAGCCAGCATACGGTGTTTCTCATATCCCTTAATTCGCATTAAATAAATAAATTATGTTATGATTTCTGTACTGTGGCTGTCCCTTCATACAACGGCTTTCATAGGTTATATTTTCTGAAAGCCATTGCGACCGAGTGTTTTCAATCCTTTTCTCTTTTAAGAAAATGCAAGATAAATTAAGTAAAAAAATCGAATATAATTTTCTAAACTGATTGCTTGGTCACTGCTTGATGTTGATTCATCTTTCCATAATTATTTCTTGGCCACTGGAAAGCGAGATCTTGAAGTATTGCAAGTTTGTGTATAAGTGAAGTTTTCTTTGAGCATAGTGAACGCATAATCTCAAATTAATGTCTGAGCAGTGCTCAAATGAGTTCTTGTAGCATATTTTTGCACGATTCTGTATAGTTTTAAGGAATATAATGTTTCCATTGTAACGACCCGACCTCTCACCGGAGCCGTTATCTTACGTACTGTGCGCTCTGGGGTGGGCTTCTGCCCACTTATCCCC
>CAIGRT010082314.1:0-10820 GCA_903798405.1 Fraxinus platypoda | reverse complement strand
AGAGAGGTTAGATTGGCTGTAGAGTCTTCGAACCGTTGTAGTAGCTGCTCTGTGTGGTTTAGGTGAGGGTTTGTGGTCTTTGTGGCTTGTTCTTTTGTACAGATGGGTATAATATTCTTTATGAATTTTCTGAGCCCTATACTAAGAGAAATAACTGTATTCTTGTTGATTCAATTGTGTTCTATGTGAATCGCGTTTTTGCTTCCGTTGGTTCATTTCCCTTACAATTTCAATGTTCAACTAGTGGGGATTCGGCTGATGTTGCATTATCTTTTGAATATGTTAAAGTAAATGGGATTGTTAATGGGGATTCAACATTTCTGTGGAGCTCGCCATTAATGGTGGCCATGGTGGTGTAATTTCTATGTAATTTGTGTGCATGTGCATTTTGGGTTTGAGTTTGGGTTTTCTTGAATATACACGGGGAAGAGGATTTTGGTTGGGAAAAGATTGAACTTGTTTGAAGGGGTGCCGGCGACCGTGCCGACATTGTGTGACGGGTGGTGGAGATTGATTTTCAGGGGGTGGGAGTAGGAAAGGTGAAGGAGATAATGTTACTCTTTTCCTTTTCTGTTTATTTAAGTTTTTATTAAAATTGTGAAGTTATTATTATGCATTTTTTTTAAAATTGATCAAAGTTTACTATTATGGTCAACTAACGGTCAATAGATGGTTTCCATCCATTTGGATTTCAGGTGCGAATTTTTGAAAGGTTTGGTACCGCGAGTGGCAAAATAAAAGATTTGGGTCAAGTTTGAAATAAAATAAATGGTTTGGTATAATTTTACATTAATGATTCATATACAAAGATGTTTGATTTCACTTAAAACCGAAAGTATGTAAAGTGTAAAAATAGCAAATAGTCAAATCCCTGTTTGGTGGGGATTCGAGACCAAAAAATGGAAATGGCTAAGCAGAGAATTATTGATAAAAGTTGATGAAATGCGATCTTGAAAAGTTGTAAGTTCCATCAAATATGTAGTTAAAATTAATTGTTGATTTTGATTTAAATTAAAATCTATATTTTAATCCCTATCAAACAAGAATCAAATTTATCTCTTATAGTTACCTTTTGTTGTTAAATAATGTTGGGGCAAGAGATTAAAGACATGTTTTGTACATAAATTAGACATTATAGTTTTGAAACGTGTTTTGTACATGAAAATCATTAAATAATGTTTTAGCATTCTACTAAATGATTGCTCTCGAATTCGGCAATCATGAATTGGAACATAATCCCTCAAATAAAAATATTGAATATTAACAAAATCAATCCTCAAACATTGCTAAACCATTGAAGCTCAATATTCCAAATTGTAACTTCATACACGCTTTGCTTCTGAACAAGAGTATTTAATGAAAAATTCAAGAAGCATAGAACCACATCAAGAACTATTTTGGTACTTTCCTCCTCAGTTAAATAAGCACATGTTGTACGAACTAGGCTCCTCCTAATCACACCACTTATCCCATGTGCTGCCCAACAACAAGAAATAATTACTTATGCATGATTTTAGTAATCAAGTAGCTTAATTTTAGCTATTACCATAATTACTATGAGGAAAATTAATTCAATATATACTAAGATCCAATTTTATTCACACATTTTCATTTGTTTTGCTTCCTTAAATCTCTTGCAGAGGTGTAAAAGTTTACTAGACCGCTCCAATTGGGTGGTCCAACCCTTGTTTTGACTGAAATGAACCTGTAATAATCGATTTTTCTTATTATATTTGTTAGTCCAAAATCAAAGTTTTAATTCAAAATGATCAATTAAATCTTGTAGAAAATTAAAGAATCAACACAAGAAATTTTTCACATGCTAATCAATCTTGAGGTTTACATCCTTCTAAACACTACTTGATAGCCAAAGAATAACTAACTCGGGGGTGGGGGAGGGTAAATTGGTTATTAAAACAATGATCTACGTCCTCCGTTAGCAAACTTTTCGTCACAAGGCATTTTCACTATATTTGATTAACTTACAAAAATGGAGCACCGATCCTTAAATAATATTGAGTTTTACAAGACCTCAATATGATCCACAAATTCAAATAGAATTGATTTTACAATTTGAAACTTCTCTATTAATAAATGATATGATCAAATTAAGTATAAAGAGAGAAATATGCTAACACTTTGTTGAATAGTAATGAATGAAGTTCAAGTGTTAGGTGAGAAAAACTTTTATGAGAAGAATGATTTTCAAAAGTTGGTTCAATCAAAAAAAAATCTAAAGTAAATGATTTGATAAAGATAAATAAGATGCATAATCAATATAATTTAGCTCAATAATATCTCACTGAAATGCTCTCAAAATTATATAATGAATGCAAAGTGAAATAATATTTATAGCATTCAAAATGTCAAAAAATCAGACTAATCGAACAGCCAATCCGGACGTCCGCTTCCTGAACCGGACAACCAAATTAGCAATTGTGCGTCATAATTTAGAACGGTTAAAAAAAATGACCGTTGGACGAGTCGGATGTCCGCTTGGACTTTTCCCCAAATCTTACTTTTAGATGGTTTTGAAAAATGTAGGTTTTTGAAGGACGATTTCACTTTATTTTTCAAGGTAAATGACATTGCAAAGAGCTTGAATATCAAGTTGAAATACTTACCTTTTGAAAATATAATTTTTTTACAATTGTTTTTATGAAGTAATTTTCTCGTGCATAAAAATTCATTCATTGAGCTTTTAATGATTCATTGTTGAGGATTAAAATATTTTACCTTTACAAATGAATCCAAAACATTTTAATCTAATATCTTCGATGTTTGGCTATTGAAATTCTTTTTTTCAAGTGATTTGTCGTTAATGCTCGACTTCCATCTTGATTTTTATTGATCGTCCGATGTGAGTCTTTTGATAGTGATATTTTTGTTCCCAATTGATCAACTTTGCAATAATAGCTATGAAGGCTCGAATTCAATTGTTATAAATAAAAATAATTTGTTTGTTATAATCAAAACATGAGCTCAACTATAGGTCAACATTACTCACCCATTGAATATCTACAAAGTAGATTAGGCTCTAACCTTGTAATTGAATCAAGAATGTTCAATACAAATGTACAAAGCAATCACAAATTTCTTCAGCCTAAAAAAATTTACAAACCAACAGAAAATTCATCTCTTATTCTACACTAAGTATATATCAAAATCTATCAAAGATATATAGAGAAGAACCACAAAAAAACTTTGAGAGAACGAGAGAAAATCTAGGAGATGTACACTTACGAATTGTGAAATAATGGTTTAATCCATATAATATAAAAGGGGCTAAGAGAAACTACTCTTCGTCCAAGACACATGTCACCATTTGTTGGAAAGTCAAATCTGTCATATCCTTTGTATTAATAGTAAATATTTGTTTTCCTTATGTATTTCTTGATTATAGTTAGCATTCATAGAGCATAGATGTATTGTAGCAGTGATAGCTTAATTGTATGAAGTAATTGTCTTGTAGAGAAAGTTAGCTAGCTGTATATATTTGCACTCAGACATCAATGAAAATTATTCCAGCAAATTCTTTCTTCTATTCACTTTTTCATGGTATCAGAGCAGGACTAAGATCTCGACTCATTGCTGCACTCTAATCTCTCGTGTAGTATCTTCCCAATTTTTCAGCCATCATGGCCAACGATGAAACTCCTGTTTCCAGCAAGACTGTTGCCTCTTCCGGTCTATCTAAGCCGGAGTCTACATCAAATTCTTCAAAAGCTGACATTTCAAATCCTTATTTCACTCATCACTCGGATCATCCAGGATTGGTTCTAGTCTCCAAGTCCTTAAATGGGGACAATTACTCTTGTTGGAAAAGGGCTATGACTCTAGCCTTAAACTCCAAGAACAAGCTCGGATTTGTCAATGGTTTTATCGAAGCTCCCTCAGAAAAATTTGATCCTGAAGGCTATGCGACTTGGTCGTGGTGTAACGACATAGTTCATTCCTGGATCGTCAACACTCTTAATCCAGAAATCGCAGACAGTGTGATCTATTATTCTACTGCTTATGAAGTTCGGGAAGATCTCCGTGAGCTATTCTCTCAAAGCAATGCACCTCGCATCTTCGAAATTCAGTGAGATATTGCTTATCTTCGACAAGAACAACTCTCTATCTCTGCCTATTATACTAAATTGAAGGGCTTATGGGATAAATTAGCTTCATATTCAGACACATCACATGGAGCACATGAAGATCAACAAAAATTAATGCAATTCTTAATGGATTTGAATGAGACTTACTGTGCAATTCGCGGTCAAATCCTTCTGATGAATCCTCTGCCTTCCATCCGCCGAGCCTACTCTTCAGTTTCTCAAGAAGAAAACAAAGACTCCTTAGTACTACACAGACCGTAACTGAGCTTGGTGGAAGCGTTGCTATGGCGGTGCGTCACAACAACAACGGCGAAAAATCAAACTTTTCAGCAGAAGCAGATTGCCCATATCAGTCCCCAGGAAATCGTTCGTCTCAGCCTTAGGATATCCGATCGGATCGTTCATATTCTATACAAGGAGAATGATGCTTTGACCAGGATCAACGTCGTTCTGGATCAGGAAAGGGACGACCTCAGTGTACTCACTGTGGAGAGATGGGTTATTGGATCCAAAAATGTTTTCAATTACATGGGTATCCACCAGGCCATCCCAAGGCAAGAATGAATTTAGGCCAAAATTCAAATTAGCATAAAGGGTTTTCTACGGCTAATCAAGTATTTGAGGTGCCCACAACGATGAAGGGAGGCCTGCAATTTCATTATCAGAAGCCCAATTCAAGCAGCTTTTGTCACTTCTTAACAATCAAGATGAAGGTTCTAGTTCCAAAGAGAATGCGGTAACAAAGCCAGGTTTGTCTAAAATCGCTTCTCGCAATTGGATTATTGACAGTGGGGCGACAGATCATATTGTTTCATCAACTAAATTGTTGTATAAAGATAAAAATTGCTCGTTACCACCTGTATTGTTGCCTAAGGGTCTTTGCCTCAGAATTCCATTTTTTATTTGCATGATGTGTTATCTGTACCTACATTCAAAGTTGATTTGATGTCAGTTAGTCGTTTGACAAGAGGTCTAAACTGTTCAGTGACGTTTTTCCCTTATTGGTGTATTTTGAAGGATCTGGATATGAGAATGACGATTGGTTTAGGTAAACAACGTGACAGACTATACTATTTGGTGGCACTAGTGACGGAGAAATCTTTGACTAAACCTTCCTTATACACAGACAGACCAGCCTACAACATCACCATTTCATCCACCGACCTCTGGCATAGTCGCTTAGGCCATGTATCACCATCTCTTTTAAGTTTCATTGCTAAGAATTTTTTAAACTTTTCCGTTGAGTCAAATAATGCTTGCCATATGTGTCCTTTGGCTAAGCAGAGTCGTTTACCTTTCGGTACTAGTACTATTTCCTCTACAAAGCCATTTGATATTATATATTGTGATATTTGTGGTCGTTATCGACGCCCTTTTCTTTCTGGTGCTAATTATTTTCTTACCATTGTTGATGATTATACATGTTTCACATGAATTTTTTTTTAATGCGTCAAAAAAATGGAGCACAATCACTTTTAAAACGCTTCTTCAAGTATGTTTTTACTCAATTCGAAACTTGCATTAAAACTTTTCGAAGTGACAATGGTGGGGAATTTATCTCACTTCGTTCTTTTTTTCACAATAATGGTGTCATTTTTCAACATTCTTGTGTTTGCACTCCTCAACAAATGGGGTTGTGGAATGCAAACATCGTCATATCCTACAAGTAGCTCGTGCTTTAAAATTTCACGCTCAACTCCTTTCACAATTTTAGGAGAATGTGCTCTTACCGCCTTCTTACTCTCATCTCCGTGTGTTTGGTTGTCTTGCTTATACCACCAACGTTCACATTTCTCACAAATTCGATCATCGTGTCGTGCCTTCCATCTTCGTCGGCTATCCCATCGGTCAAAAAACATATAAATTATTCGATTTATCGACCAAAACAGTTTTTACTAGCCGGGATGTAAAATTTCATGAAAACACTTTTCCATATGCCTCTGTCCAGCCCATTTCTAATGCATCTCCACTGGACCATTATTCTGGCCTAATTCCATTGTTGACCTATGATACCATTTCACCCATTAACTCAGCCTTTGACCCAATTCCTCACAAATCTTCTCAACTTCCTCTCGACCACACAGTTAGTTCACCTCCTGCACCACAAAATGCCCCCGACCCATCACCTTGGCCACCATCGCACCAGTAACCTCTGATCCACCATCTCCAGTGCGAGTATCCTCTCCCATCCCGCTTCCCGACCACTATTTTCCCTCACCCGAACCATCCATCTTCTCGCTCGAAAACCCCGCTCCACCACCCAAACCACTCCGTTGTTCAAGCCACCGACCGCTCCGTCGGTCAAGCTCAATGATTATGTCTGCTCCAACGTTTCCTCCAACCAATCGACTTCCTCCATTCTAGGTCTGACCAAAGGTACATACTATTAACTGGCCGATTATGTTTCATATCACAGATATAAGCCTACATATCGATCTTTTGTTGCTCAAATCGGTAATGTCACAGAACCCAGGTCTTATTCGGAGGCCGCCGTTCACCCTGAGTGGCAAGAGGCAATGCCTTCCAAATTACAGGCTCTTCAAGCAAATGGCACTTGGTCTCTCACTCCTCTTCCGGCTGGTAAATCTCCTATTGGTTGTCGTTGGGTTTACAAGATAAAGCTTAAGTTTGATGGATTAATTGAGCGGTAAAAAGTGCGACTTGTAGCAAAAGGGTTCACTCAATCGGAGGGAGTTGATTATGAGGATACCTTTTCTCCAACAGCCAAGATCATCTCTGTTCATTGTTTATTAGCTTTGGCTGCTGCCCGCGGCTGGTCCCTTCATCAACTTGATGTTAATAATGCATTTCTTCATGGTGACCTCCATGAAGAAATCTACATGTCTCCGCCGCCAGGGCTTCGGTGACAGGGGAATGAACACTTGGTTTATCGCCTCCACAAGTCATTATATGGGTCGAAACAAGCATCTTGTCAATGGTTTGCTAAATTCTTCGAGGCCATCCGTTCAGCTGGGTATGTACAATCAAAAGCTGATTACGCTCTGTTCATCCAGAAGCAAGGCAAGTCCTTTACTGCTCTTTTGATATATGTTGACGACATTTTAATTACTGGCAATGATCCTGTGAGAATAACTGATATCAAGAAGTTCTTGCATAATAAATTTCGCTTTAAAGATCTTGGTGACTCAGTATTTCCTTGGTATTGAGATGTATTTTTATTTCTCAACGAAAGTATGCATTGGAAATCATTAAGGATGCAGAGTTATTGGGAGCAGCTCCCATCAATACTCCCATGGAATGTGGTTTAAAACTGTCTGATAAAGGTGAGCCACTCAAAGATCCAGAGCGATATAGGCGATTAGTTGGGATATTAATATATCTCACAGTTTCAAGGCCGAATATTATGTATTATGTCCATAGATTGAGCATGTTTATGCACCAACCTCGAAAAGATCATTAGGAAACAGCTTTATGAGTTGTGCGCTATTTGAAATCTGATCCTGGCCAAGGCCTTTTATTCTCCTCAACCAGTGATCTTCAGTTGCGAGCCTAATGTGACTCGGATTGGGTAGGATGCCCACTTACGAGAAGATCTACTACAGGGTACTGTGTATTCCTAGGCCCCTCGTTGATTTCATGGAGGTCGAAGTTCAAGAAAACAATCACACTTTCTTTAGCCGAAGCAGAGTACCGTGCAATGACAGGAGCTTGTTGCGAATTAACATGGCTTTGTTATTTACTCAGAGACTTGGGGATTTTGCATCAAGAGGCTGCGTTGCTATATGGTGACAATAAGGCTACATTACACATAGCAGCAAATCCTATTTTTCTTGAACTTACAAGGCACATAGAGATGGATTGTCATTTTATAAGAGACGAGATTCAAGATGGTTCTGTGGTGACAAGATTTGTGAATTCTGCAAATCAACTAGCTGACGTCTCAACCAAAGCTTTGGGAAATGAGTTTTTTATACTCCACTCTCCAACTTGAGGGGGAGTGTTGGAAAGTCAAATATGTCATATCCTTTGTATTAATAGTAAATATTTGTTTTCCTTATGTTACCTTGATTATAGTTAGCATTCATAGAGCATAGCTGAATTGTAGCAGTGATAGCTTAATTGTAGGAAGTAATTGTCTTGTAGAGAAAGTTAGCTAGCTGTATATATTTGCACTCAGACATCAATGAAAATTATTCCAGCAAATTCTTTCTTCTATTCACTTTTTCACCATTTCCTATCGTCAACATACAATTAATTTTTTTAATCTTCTATTTCCAAACGGTGTTCTTCCCCTCTCTCATTTTGCTTCTTCTATGTTGTTGGTGAAACCCTAACTTTTCCAAAATTTCTTCGAGGTCAATGAGATCTTCTCATAGAAATCATTTACCGATCGTTCGAATCTGCAAAAGGAAGAATCTTCAATCGCGCAGGAGAATGATGGTTTCGGGAAGAAGGAAGTTTTCTACCAGAAAGTACGGAGTTCTTCAGATCGGTTCTTGAACTTCACTTTTCTTCGATGGGTTCGTGTTGAATTTTTGTAGAATTTTTTTTCTTGCTGTTCATGTCAAATTATTGGGTTTTTAATTAAGTTTTTTTATGTGTTTGTGAATTTTGGTACCCACTACATAAATAAGCTACTTTGCCTCTTCCAATAACTCTATTGTTTTTCCACGCCATTGTTAAAGAATCTCAGATTCCCATGTTTCTAGACCTGGCAAAAGGTAATGCCCCCCACCCCCAAGAAAAATGAGAATTACTTGTGCATTTTGTAGTATTGATTCGTGCATTTCATACTACCAACTCATATTTTTGAAACCCATATGATTAAATCCCTTACAGTTGATCGGATTAGTTTTTGGTTCTTATGTTAATATCTGATTTTATGTAGATTTAGACATATAAAGTGTTGTAATTAAGCTCAGTTTGGCTGTTTATACGAAATTGGACTCCTTCCCTTGCAATCTAGTTTACCTATGTTAATTTAACTTCGTAAATTCGTAATTTGTACACTTAAAACAAGAGTTATATTGTAGTTAATGATTCTTATGGGGATCCCAGTTAACTTAAATTTCAATTTGAAGATACTTGTTCAATTATTTTTACAGAATAAATACTTGGCTATTTGCATTATCAGGAAATAAGCAGGTGCATGATGACATTGTGATCGCAACAAAATTTGCTGCATACCCATGGCACATAACACTTGGTCAATTTATGAATGCTTGCAAGTATGCATCATCTTCAAATCTTTCTTCATCTCATTGTTATAGCGGTAATTTTATAATAAAAATTTCAATTATCGAATATAAAATAACCCAATGGCTTCATTTCAAAGCCAGTACAAGTTCTCGACGGGTCCATTTGCAAGTGTTTTTAAAGTCCACATGGCTTAATTGACGACGTTTTAGGTTTTTAATGTTTAAATTTATATTTTTTTTAGTTTTAATTTTAGTCGAGGAGGATATTTTATAACTATTAGAGTTTTAATTAAACACAAATTCTAAAAGAATATAAAAATAACGAGAATTTAATTAAAATAAATATTAGTGAATGAATTTAGAGTGATATATTTTTATTTCATTTTATGTATGTCTATTTAAGTAAATTTAGATAAAACTAAAAATACAATTTGATGTAAATAGGGCTCCATTATTTATTAGAATAATAATTTTTAAAAGAGATTTATTACACGTACGGGGAAAAATGCTAGACAAATTTACATTAGGTCATAATGGCAGATTTTCATTGGACTTTGCAAAAAAAATTAAAATTAAAATTAAAATAACCAATCAAAACCCGCGACGTTAGCACCTGTAAAGCTTACTGGCAATTTTTCATATATGCTAAACAACTACCACTAATTATTTTTATTTATTTATAATATACTGTTTATAAATCCTTCTAAAAATAGAATAATGCTTAATCAAACGGCTCATCTATCTTCCCCACGAAAAAAATGGTACTTTTAAAAATGGCTTGGTCAAACCCCCTATTTTTCACTTTGAATTTTCAACAATTGTATATTTCCACAATGACCTTTTGGATGTTAAAAAACAAAGATGCCCTTAAGTATGTTATACAATTACAAAATATTNACTTCTTCATATTTCCACAATGGCCTATTTGACGAAAAAAGACAAAAAAGCCCTTAAGTATATAAAACGATTACAAAATATTGTTTTGTTTAAAAGACAATACTATCATTTTAGTTAACAATGAAAAATTAAATACTTTTTACTTAAAATTTTAAAACCAGCTAACTTTTCTTTTTTATTTATTCCAATGCAGATAAAAACTCTCATTTTTCATTTGCTTCATTCTCAAAATCTCAAAAAGTTATCACGCTAAACAAAAAAATATATTTTTATATCTATCACTTCGAATCGGTAAGTAAATTTACGTATGTTTAATTTCATTTTCGTTAAATTAGTATGATTTTTTAATTGATGAATCTTATTTCGACATAGATTAACACGTAGATTTTTATCAGATCTATAATTTTTTAAGTATAAACAAGAAAAAAAAAATTATCCGCATGTATATTCTTTCAGACGAGATTCATGGCAATGTATTTAACAGCCGATTGTTAACAGCCTTAGGCAACTAACTGTTAACAGCTGGCCGCCTAATGGTCGACTGTTAACTAGGGCTGGGCAAAATGTCCAAACCGAACCGAACCGAGCGGTTTTTTTAAAATGAAATACCCGAACGGGTATTCGAATCGAGAACCGAATGGTTTGGTTCGGGAAATTGATT
>CAIGRT010082303.1:0-19702 GCA_903798405.1 Fraxinus platypoda | reverse complement strand
TGTGAGTTGTGGGTCGAGCTTGAGTTGGTTGGTGTCGTTTTGGTGGTAAACTGAGCCCGGTAATTGGATATTGGAGCCCTAAAATCCTACAAAAATAAATAAATAAACCACTGATCAACTTATCTTTTTTAGTCATTTTCACACCACAGAACCTTATCACGAAAAGTTTAACGTTAAATATTCGACTCTAATACACTACAACAAAACTAGTAAAATAAAGGAGGGCTAAATGGAATCCAAGGTAGCGTGCATTCTTCGTTTCCTTATTATCGCACAAAAAAATTAGACAACTAGAGGAGTGACAGAAATAGCAACCAAAAAAAAAAAAAAAAAATCATTCACGTGCATATTCAGATTTAAAGGAACCAAACTTAATGCTCAAAAGTTGTCTTCCTGCCCGAATAATTGTTCGATGAAAGACGTTTTTAATACGTTAAATTGAATAAAACTAGACATGATATCCATCAAAGAAAAAGACATCGTTAATACATTACAAAAGGTACTTGTTGAGAGTTAGTACATGAAATTGTTATTTTATACATGTATGTTAAGATTTAGATAATGGATTACATAATATCACATGACACTTTACCATTTCTCAGTTTAAAACACTATCAATTTTTTTATACAATCATTTCCCTCCACATTATATTATGTAATTTATTATATACATTTTTTATGTATAAGTAGCATAATCCAATAAAAAATTTGTGCTCTTCGTATTCAAGAAAATGAATTACAAATGAAAAGTGTTAGAATTTGGGTGTGACCCGAATTTTTTTTTTGAACATAATTGAAAGTTTTAATCAAAGTGCGCATTAAGAAAATTTTAATTGGAATGCTATTCTTGAATTCTATTCAAGTTTACTTGGCGAATTTAAGTTGAAATTCTATTTGGAAGCCCAATTGAAAATTGAAATTTGTGTTGAACTTGAAGAGGATATTGGGATGAATAAAATCAAGTTTTTGAAGTAAAGGACCCAAGAGTGGGCGCATGGAGCCAAGAAGATTTCGGCCCGGCACTGCGAGGCGCCACCTGGTCTATTTTCTGCCTTGCGCGATTTTTCCCCTTCTACTCCGTTTTTTGCATTCTACTTCAACTACAACTCTACTATTAGAGTTTAGACATCCTCTATTTGTTAGTTGACTCTTCATTGTGATTTATGAGAAATTAGAAACATTGTGAACACAAATCTTTGCATTCTTTTTTCATATTATAATAAAATCTCCATTCTCTACAAATTATTTTGTTCTTTATTTTTGTGATCAATTACTTCATATTGTGATTACAATATCATATTTTATCCAACAAAGTTGTATTGAATTAATCCGATAACATCTTCGTTTCATAATAAACTGGTATCAGAGCATTCCAGTTTTCAATAGAAAGATTAAGTCCCTACTATGCAACCATTTAAACATTAAAAGAATGTTCATGTTTATTTATTTGAATTGTCTTTAACATTTGTTTGCAGTGTTGGCAGTACTGCATTGCCTGCCTGCCTACAGTGCACTTTTTTGGCAGTGTCATGTAGACAGTGTACAGGGTGAATCATACAAATAGACTTAATGTTTTTTTTAATACAATCTTTGATTATTTTTTTAAGTATATTGCGTGCATAATTTTCATAAATTGAACGTGCTAAAACTAATATCAAGATCATTATCATGTTAAATTATCACCTCGTCTAAAAAATTAAAATATTAATGAACTGACGTATTTATTTAAATTGTCTTCTAACATTCACCCTTCCCCACCAAAAATGAACGTGAAGGAGGAAGAAAACAAAAAGATATTATGCTGTGATTATCATATGAGTAAATTTTCGGATAAAAGTTAACTTTGCTGACATATTTGCTTACACGATTTCATAAAATGATTGAAGAAGTTTGACATAAGATCAGAACCATATCGTTGAATGAATAAAAAAAGGTCCCAATTCATTCATTAAAGGGAAATTTGCAACAACGGTCCCTAATATTTTCAATTTTTTACAGACTTTATCTTAACTTTCAATTTGTACTAACGGAAGTTCCTAACATTTCATAAATATGCAGTTGAGGTCCAAAGCATTCATTTTACCGTTAGTTGACCTAGATTTTGCAAAAAATTAATCTTTTTGACCATTTTAAGCAGGGGCATTTTCGTCCATACCATGACAACTTTATCTTTTGCAATATAAATATAATTATATAATAAGGGATAATGAAATATAAAAAAATCAAACCAAAAGGTTATTTTCTTCGCCGTACCCCATCACCCCACCCCCAACTGACCATATCCACATATCTCACCGTAAATCGTAAATGTCGTCGTCGCCGCCGCCACCACCACTACTACCACCACCATCAAAACAATACCATCACTATAAAACCATCAAACCCAGGTTTTCCATTGCGAAGAGGAAGAACCCAAAAAAAGGCGAAAAAAAACAACCGAACATCAAAACCAGAAAATGAGAAAAATTTGAAAACAAGGTTCCAGAAAGGACCATCGAACATCTATAGTCGAAAAATCAGAAAAAGATTTAATCAAAAAAATAAAGAAAAAATTGCATCAATGTTCCCCAACCTTTCATAAATATGCAACTGAGGTCCTTGACCGTTAGTTGACCAAGATTTTGCCAAAAAAAGAAGATATTTTGACCATTTTAAGCTAGGGCATTCTCGTCCATACCAATTTTTCCCTTTGGATTTAGAAACAACAATTAAACTTTTGAAAAAAAAAATCTGTCATACCACCCCACCCCGTTTTCATCTTTTTCCCCGAAACCAGACAATAATCCAAAATCGCTGCAATCGCCATCTAACGGTCAAGGACTACGAAGATTTGATCTTTTATTTTGGACTGGTGATTTTGGATTATTGTTTGGTTTGGGGGAAGAAGATGAAAATGGGGTGGGGGTGGTATGGCATATTTTTTGGGAAAAGTTTAATTGTTGTTTATAATTCCAAAGGGAAAATTTTGTATGGACAAAAATACCCCTACTTAAAATGGTCAAAATATCATATATATTTTTTGCAAAATCTTGGCCAATTAAAGGTCAAGGAACTCAATTGCATATTTATGAAATATTAGAGACCTTTACGGACACAAATTGAAAAGATTATGGACCACTGCTGCAATTTTCCCTTCATTAAATCCACATAGTTTTATAATACAGACACAGTCCTCACTTATTTCAAACCAGATACTGTTTTCTTTTGAATTTTTCGAACTTCTGAACAGACTTCTGGGATT
Organism: Fraxinus platypoda; assembly: GCA_903798405.1. Lineage (NCBI taxonomy): Eukaryota > Viridiplantae > Streptophyta > Magnoliopsida > Lamiales > Oleaceae > Fraxinus > Fraxinus platypoda. The sequence goes on along the minus strand of CAIGRT010082303.1, from coordinate 16,461 downwards.
TTGTTTAAGGCTTGTATCTTGCATACCAGCTGGTTCAAATTTGAACCATTTCTCGATTTGCGCATGCCGTCTTGTGCAAAAATAATGTTAATCTTTTGTATCGTTTCAATTTTATCGAAGGTTGTCAAAGGATAGTAGCAGGTTCAAATTTGTCTTATCGAATATGCATAGACATTAGAATGACGTTATCTTGACATAATAAGTTAGAAAAAATAATGGCCAAAACTGTTAATAGTCTATTATGATTGCAAATGAATTTTTCAATAATGTAATAATAAATCGAACGAAGTGATAAAAGAAATTCATAAAGTCGACTTCAATCTTTATTGTTGTATCTGAAATTGTTTGGATCTGAAAAAAGGTACCTTGGAATCCCAAAAATTGTTAAAAAGTATCAAGGTATAATATTTGCACATATCAATTATGTAGCTTTCTTGGCAACAAACTATTACTTTTTTCTTGAATTGAAAACGACATAGTTTCTCTAATGAGATCATTTTCAAGCTCCCTTCAATTTTTGCACTGCACTCGAGGGCCAATCGAGGAAACCTTTGCACGTCTCCATTCATAAGGTAAATGGGACACCAAAATTTTATGCTAAACTGCTTAATTTCAATTATTTCCTCGTCCTGAGTAACAATTCTCGTATGCAAAGAGACCAAAAGTATCGATTCATACCCATCAACGTAGAGTTCAATAATAAGAATGGAAAAAGTAATCAATAACTAACATCAACCATCAACATAGATTGGCATAACAAACATCTTAAACTCAGAACTCTTCAGCATTTCCTGTTAAAAAAATAAGAAAAAAATTGAAGAAGGAACACAAAGATCACCTAGGAACATAGTATAAACAGGATTGTGAACAAGAAATATACATTGGCAGAACAAATACGGCCTTAAACTCAGAACTCCTAAACATAGGCAATCCGTAAAACAAATATGCACTTATAATTTATAAAGCAGTTATTCCATGTGGATGATCATTGAATGATACAACAGATCATAATGCTTCTCACTGCTCCACATTATTTCACAGGTTAAGTTGATGATATTTTTGTTTTTCCATTAGAATAACGGGAAATTCTAACATATAAACAAGGAGTAATACTTATTATAGAGAACTTCAAGACATACTGAAGAGCTATATAAAACGATTTTTACTGCCACCAAACATTCACCAACAAGCAAAATTAAGAGGGCTTAAGAAATGATCCTCAATAGCATCTTGCCGGGATGCAATGAACATCGTAATTGTGCCATGAGCCTCATTTATCAGTGTGATTTAAGATGGTTATTAGAAATCTCCAAACTTTGATCTTTCATTCTATTCTCAATAGGTTTTGTGCATGAAAACTTTAAGATTCATGACTCCTATCTAACCTAGTAAGTTAGGCTCATCTCTGCAACTGTAGAATATGAAGACTTCATCATCAACGTTTTGTCTCTACGTAAAGTAATATGGAAGCTGTCATCAACAGATGACATAGTTGGTAGGGAGGACTAGATATATATGAAGAGTATTAAAAAAAAAGAAGCTAAAATCTAGTTCATTGTTCATTATATTGTGTAGTCTAGTCGAATCCAATATTACGTATTAAACATGTACTACTTGGACCAAAGACTAAAAGATTTGATGTCAACTGTTAAATTAGACTTTAGAAATATTCATTCAACCTCACTATTGGTGGATGACATTTGATGTTAAACAGAGACTCCCACTTAAAGCACACTATGGTAATTGTAATTTTGTCCAAGGTTAATATCCAACAATAATGGTAGATCATTGCATAAAATCAAATCCTTTCAAATATTTGGTTGAATTTATTGAAGGATCAGTAGCATTATTTCATGGATATTTTTTTAATCAAATGAATAAGTCATACAACATATACATAATTTTATCTACTTGGAAAATAGTGTGGATCTCAACCTGTTTGAAACGTAATACTGATATCAGACCCTCCTATATTCCAATAATTGCAATTTCAATTGATACACCTACACCTACAAAGATACGCACACATAAAAAAAAGATAGAACAGCCTCATCAATTACCATATACAGGCATTCCATGTGTAGGGGCGGACGCAGACAATTAAAGTTAGGGGGGCACAATCGAACTTGAAAAAGAGTTGGGAGAAATTTTATAATCGAAAATTTACATCCAAAAAAATCATATCCTATGTAATTTTGCATTCGAAAATTTACATAGAATATGACTTTTTCGGATGTAAAATTTAGAAAATTTTTGATATCATATCCCATATAAATTTCCTAATAAAATAATGTAAATTATATTGAGAAATTTGTATAACAAAAATAATAAATGTTAATAAAATAATTAATTTTTTTTTTAAAATGCGAGTTAGACGTCTCTTTTTAAGACCTACGTTTGACGCATCTTTAACTATTTTAGNTTTTTTTTTAAAAATGCGAGTTAGACGTCTCTTTTTAAGACCTACGTTTGACGCATCTTTAACTATTTTAGATATCCGTTTGAACTATTCGATATGCCTATAATGTAGTCCTCGAAACGAGCTTTGAGATGATATGAGCGATTTGTAGATTCGACCACCGTACGATCGTCGGAGAATTTTTAAAGTTAGCATGTTATCGAAATTCTCGAAATACTAATTTTAAACCGCTTACTTTGACAAGTCATAACATTTGCTACGATTGGCCGTTTCGCACGCCGTTAACAGCATAAAAAACTAGACTATGAGCACTTCGAAATGGTATTAAGAATGCAATATTTCGATTTTGTTTCACATCTTATAATGATTTCGAAAATTAAAACAAAACATAGAAAAAAAAATCCAGATCAAACAAATTATTATTGTTATTTATGTTAAGAGATAAAATTCCACATCAAATAAAGATGAAAATATGGACAAACTTATAAAGGTTTATATTACTTCTCTTAGTAAGATTGACCTTTTAAGATGGAACCCAAGTTTTAACATAGTATCGGAGCCCATTAAACTTCAACGAGCAATTCAATCCGATTAAGACTCAAAAACTCAAAAAAATTAAGCACGCAAATTTTAAGATTGGTCTGCTCTTCAATTCAATGGTCTAGTCATCATAATATCTAGAAAAGCTACATGATTTAAGAGTCCTGTGAAGGCACTTACCATCTACATCATACAATGTGCCCCAACCATGTCAAAACTGACCGGTGCCTGAGAGAAGGAAAATAGTTCAAGGGAAGTAAATGCTAGCTCCTTTAAAATGATTGAAGAGAATAGATTAATGACATATTACTGACAATTGTGATAGCTTGAATGACTGATATATAAAAGAAGGCAAACAAGATAGGAGAAAGCGGGGAAGGTGTTGCATGTGTTCTAAACAAAATTCTAAACCAGTAGTTGCAAACACTAATTACTACATACAGCAAACAAAAATTATTGCAGATTTTCTGGCCAAAATCAAATGATAAAATATTCTGAATCAAAAACAATATCCTTCGATAAACAAACAACAATATGGACATAGAGATGGCAAAGGACGATAATCAGAGAAATACAACTGTTTGAGATTCCAGTCTCCAGATCTTCTTTGTGGTCAGAGTTTGGTCATCTTGCTTGCAGATTAATTCCAGTGCGTCACCAAAAAGTTGAAACTTTAATGCTTGCGAAAATACCTAACTCGTATGTCCAGATTATTCATAATCTCTGAGAGAGCAACAGAGTATGCCAATTTAGTAAGAGGACTCAAGCGAAAAATTAAGAACATTCCAAACTATTTTATTAGAAGAAAGACTTTTGAATAGAATGAATCCACATAATCTTACAAAGATAAAAGAATATATGTTTCTAGTTTCTTCTATGCCATTAAAATTTCCGAGCTCTCTTAGTTGAAATCCCTCAAGTCTTTTCTTTAGCACGTCCATGGACTTTTTTTGGATACTTTGCTTTGAGTTTCCTCTTGAAATACTTCCAAAAAGCCTATAAGGCGAATCCTTGAACTTGTCACATATAGTAGCCACCTTTTCATAGTCCAAATAATTGTAGTTCTTCTCCCTTATCACAGGATTCATGAAGTTTTCAGGCTGACTGCTCAAGAGAAGGTTTACCAATTGTCTGGCTTCTATCAAGCAACATTGGAAGCTCCCTTCACTGTGTATCTCATGCAATCCAGTATTGCGAAACTTCTCATCGGCAAAAGATTCCAATGCCTTTAGGTCATGGTTGATGCTCATGACTGCATTTGCTTTAAACCTCTTTACGCTATCACTGAGAAAAGCTCCCAGAATAGAGTTAGAAATATGCTAAAGAGCGTCAATCCCAACTTTATATAAAGCTTCCAAAGGCAAAATTTGTTGCGCAGTGGATATAAGCGTGTCAAGATATATAAAAACCTAATTAACGTACTCATTTGCATGCTGTGGTACATCATCAGAAGTCCAATTTACATTTTCTGTGAGTGACATAAACTCATCTAATGTGGAGTTTACAAGACTCAACAGAGCAAGATAAGCAGCATCCCTTGAAGTTTTAAGTACAATCTTGGCTGTTAAGCTACCTTGACGACTATCAACTGATCTGACAAGAATCCCACATTGTTGGGCAGCATGCTGAAGAAAATAATCACATTCCCTTTCCAAAACAGCTACCTTGGCAGCAATCTGCACTGCTTGAGAGACCCCGATGGTGCCACTATGCATTGTGTTAAGTATGACTTCATTTAGGATATCAATCAAGAGTTTGTCCAGGTACTTCCTCACAATTTCAAAAAAGTTCATCTGCACCCCATAAGACAAGTAATTAACAGAGTCCTTAGTAAATGATTGAACAATCCGACAGCATTCAGGTACCATAGAAGAGAATGGGGCAACGTATTGGAAAGCCGGCATTATATCTGATGTTTGAAGATGGAATACAAGAACATTTGTCTGGTAGTCTGACTCCTTTTCCATGACCATCTGCTCATATGTGTCACTGGCAAGGACTTCAGTAATCTGTTGTCGACACTCTGCTAAAAGAAGCTCGTGATATTTGTCACTACTACTGTTCAATGTCTCGAGAATTGAGCCCACTTCATAACCATATTTTCTAAGGGTTGCCCCAAGAAGAGTTACATAATCCTTCACCAGGAGGAGATGGTTTGCTGTATCCATATGCGAAAATTGTTCCTCCAAGATTGAAGTTATTTTAGCCGCAGCTGTTTCCCACATCATCTTGAGCTGATTTGGTGAGAGCAGCCCACTGGCACCCTATCTTCAACAATAAAATAACCAGCAATTAGAACCAAAAAGGTCTGATGGGATTTGAGAAACGGTTGTGCAGAGGATATTTGCGAATCTGACTTCAGCTGCAGAAACTGATTTTTGTAATAATAGTCACAAAACTGCTCTTGAATTCCAAGACAAGTGTGAATGTGATATGCCCGATAAAGAGGCGTGAGGTCAAATTTTAGAACATAATTTTCATCAATTTCTTCAACATCTAATATGTAAGCGAAATCTCCTAAAACCAAACAACTTTGTTCCTCAGCTTTCCTTTGACAAGCCAGCGTATCCTCATCCCTCTGACGGGCAGATGCAGCATACCCTATAGCAGTTCCCAATATTGTTCGCACCGCTCCTTGTGTGAACTAACCATTCATTAACCTCACTGCATACCTTCTTCTCAATGTGTGACTTTATCAACGGTATTCTCTTCTCAATAAGCATCTTGAGTGCCTTCACAGGAATATTCTGCAAATAATTTTTCTCAATCTGATCAACAGCTTTTAAAGCCAGGTAAAACCGACCTTCTGAAATATGGTTATTACACTTCAAACAAAGATCCAAAGCGAAAACACAGTTCTTTAACATCTTAATGGCTTCAGTAACATCCTTCTTAATCAAATAAGATTCGAGAAGCTCTTCAAGTTTCAAAAGTAGGGCGCTCCCATCCCAACCTCTTGTAACCTAAAATTCTCACCTGAAAGCTCGCTTTTCAGCTCTTCTGCATCAACTAAGACACCACGAAGCTCATCAACAGCAAGTATAAAATCCTCATAATGGAGCTTGCAAAGTTCCTCAATTTCAACTTCTTTTTTTCTCACTACACTCTTAAGCTGTTGCATAAGGGCTTCCGGCTTCCCCGTCTAAAAGCAAGTTGGACCATGTTGGAATATATGAAAATAGCATTTAAGCCACAGCAAATCACACGTGCAGATTCAGATCAGATCACCAGCAGCAACACAGCAGAATTCAACAGACCGTTCAACAAGCCTCTTCTTCCAGATCCTTCTATTTTCCAGCTCACGTCCAGCACATGAATACTATTCTAGATCCTTCATTAGTTAGTTGGTTTGTTAGATTTTCTTTATAAATAGAGCTCTTGTATGCATTGTAATTCTCAAGTTGATTGAATGAAAAGTTCATCTCCTTCCCTGCTTTATTCACAGCAGGCCTATCCTTTTTTTTCCTCTGTTATTTTTGTACCTTTAATTTCAGCTTAAATCTCTTTCCTTCCTTGATTTTATCAGACCATAGGTCCCAAATCCTCCCCATTACTGACCATAATACTTAGAATGAAGTCCTCGCCTGCCTCGCCATTCTCCACTGCTGGTCTCATCTTCATTTTTGCACTCATTTTTCTAATCAAAACCCCTGTGTTAGTCAAAGGCAAGATACTTCAGTAAATTAACACTCCTAACATAACCAAGATTCTAAACATCAAAAATGAAAACACATACCTGCTTAAAAATGTATATCCCCAGTTTTTAAAAAAAGGAATGCAAATGTATAAGCAAAATTTTACGCAGACTGATGTAAGGTTTTGTTGAGAAACAATAATAACTACAAGAAATGGTGATACAGAAAAACCCATTATGGAAAGAAGCTTCAAGCACCTATTTTCAGAAGATTTTGGGTGCCCATTTTTTAGATCCATTTTCTTCTTAAATACCCCCAAATTAATATCCAAAAAATAGGAAAAAAAAAAAAAAGGGTCTTACAAGCGGGTTTTCGTTGATAAAATCTATCAATCATTTTCATCAAGAAAAACTCCATTAAACTAAATACAGAAAAATAGAAGATTGTATACTTAAATGGGTTCAGCATATAAATAGAAATATACAAGCAACACAATCATCAAGAAAGAAATTTGTGAATCGAAAAATTCAAGAAAAGTTATAAAAGATCACTCTTTTACCTGAAAGAGCAGAATCTTGATTCTTACGCTAATCAGACGCTGAGAAGCCCAGAATTCTCTTTCCTTTACTCTAGAAAATGTGGGTTGAACTTGAATCTTCCTTTTTTGGGTAATCTTAACCTTGTCTGGTGTTTTTCTTTAGATTTGAGATTTCTATGTGTATCCTTTTCGATGTTTTTTTATGTTAAGTACAGCTACAATTAATATTATTCCTGCTGTTCTATTGGGATTTTTTAGCAGACATTCTTTCTTGAAGCAAAGTCGAAATCCACAGTTATAATGCAACAATCATTACAATAATTCATTAATTTCTGGCTTTCATTTCAATGATTGATTTTGCGTTCGGTACTTTTGTGTGCAATAGAGTTAAGATCCAACTAGTGAAATAGTAGCTCAAGTTCTTAGTCATGTTTTATGAGTTTTTATGGTTATTATCCTTCCTATGTCTTTATTTTTATAATAGAAAACATACCACTTGACACGAATAGTTTGAATGGCGTTCAAGAGTTCCTCTCACCCAAACGTAAAGCCCCTCAACAAACCTTTCACTTACATGGATAGCACGGTCTACATAAACGAAAATATAGGACTTTAGGTAGAATACAACGATAATACTTTCTCATAATGCAAGTACAATTAATAGTACGTGCCAAACAACTTACGACAATCCTGTTGAACAACTTGAGTTGGGCATGATATCGCAATCATACCAACCGCTCGATTCATGTTCTAAGTTCCAATCTAAAATAGTCAGTGTCCATGAATGGAGTCACGAAGTCACTTACCTTGAAAAGTTGAAAAAATGAAATAAATGTTAATTTAACTCACCTAGGAAGAGGCCTATCCCAAACCAAACCTCATCCAAAAATGTGGATAACAAAAGCAGCTGCCCAACAGTCTTAACCACCTCTTTAAATCACAAAATCCCACTCTCTCCTTCACTCTCAATCTCAAAAAAATGGCAGCAGCTTCAGCGCCACCAGTCTCCACCATTTTCTCCGCCACAACTCCAACCTCAAAATCCGTATTTATATACTCAAATTCTTCTAAACTTACTCTAAATCCCCATCAAAGTTCCAAAGAATTGACCTCTATTTCAAGAAGACAATTCTTGAATGGATCGCTCGCTCTAGTGCCACTAGTGATATCTCCGCCTCCACCTTCTCAGGCAAAGGAAATTGAAGTGGGATCTTACCTCCCTAAGTCGCCGGTCGACCCTTCGTTCGTTCTCTTCAAAGCCACCCCTAAAGATACCCCTGCTCTTCGTGCAGGTAATATTTGTATCATATTGATAATTGATCGAAATATGTTTACTTGGATTGTCTGTACACATTCTTGCAATTCTATGTTAATGTTGTGATTTAAGTGGCGTGGTCTTGAAATCATGTCTCATCGTGACTCATTTGTAAAAATTGCATACGTTTATTATGAAGTGGAATCCAATGCGCATACTATGGAAATTGTACATTTTCAGTAAGTTTTACTCATTTACTGTAAACTGGTGCCTTTTATACACCATTTTTTCTTTGGACTCATTGTTCTTTGTACAGTGGTGATGTCAATAAACAATTAAAAACCATAATTTTGGTTAACATCAACATTTAAAACTACCAATTTATTGGAGACTAAAAGTTTGTTAAATCTCAAGTTCGAATTATGAAGGGTTACTTTGAAATCTAAAGGTTTAAGTTGACAAGAACCAAGACAAAACACATGCTATGAGTGTTGTCCGCAAAAGTGACTGGTTTGGGATTTAGGGTCAATTATTAATAATGAAGGAGGAATGAAGAGGATATAATGCATAAAATTATAGCGGGTTGGATGAAATGGAGGAGTGCTACAGGAATTCTGTATGATAAGATGATCCTATTATACACTAAGGGAAGGACTATTTGAGACATGATTTGCAAGGAGTTAAAGAGACTCGTTCATAAGAATCCAGTTGCTTTGGAGATTCCACTAGATCTAGCAATGCGGAGTAATGGTGAAGAAGAATTCATTTGACAACTCCAAATTTATTGGGAACAAGGCTCAGTTTGTTATAGTTGTATTTGCTGCTACTCAAAGAAACGACCATACCTAACACAGTTATGTATATCTACAGCAATTATAGAATTCGTAAAACACCAATGTATAATTTCCAATTTGCTATTGGGAAAAACATTTAAGCTGGGTTGACTTTCACAGTACCACTCAGTTTATGTAGGGTCTTTTCTTTTCTCAGTAGTCATTTTTTAGTATTAGAGACAGTTCATGGCAATCAATATTATACATGTTTGCAACATATACTTCCATGTCAAGTAACTTGAAAATGCAATGAATGGATGTCGTTTAGCCCTGTACTTTCACTAATAATCGTATTACCAACAGAAACCTTTGGGATAGATCCTCATCTTCCAAGAATAAGTATTTCAGAGAAGTTAAAAAAATTGTTCTAGCATTTCTAAACATGTTTCATCCATCCTTTCATAGAGGTCGCTGATGATTGCTAGTGTTACATCATCTATTGTATTTGTTCTTCTATTTGGCTAATAATTCCATTTTATGAAGAAAGAAAATGGTGATATGGTTATGACTCAAATGTCTATGATTGTCACAATTTCCTAGATCAGATATTGAAAATATATGGGGGACAATCTTTGAAGCATTATTGGATATCATAGAGCTTCTTTAAAGTAGGAAACTCAAACTGTGCTTTAGGTGAGATGAAAGCACTTGGAAGTATCGGTGAAAGATCTGAATGCTCCTTCACTCTCGATGAGGGAAAGGAAAAGTGGTTAACTTTTAGTTTGTCAAATTATTTGCTTATGGAATGTATCTTAAAATATCGGCATTATGTCACGAACCGATGCTTAATAATTTCATCAGCTAAGGTCCATGCAGAATTAGCATGCCTGTTTCTGAGCTTTTAGGTATTAAAATATGTTTTATGATTTCATTTAGTATCGACTACATAACTATCTGAAAATGGGGTTATATATCTAATGAATGATATCCTATGCATGTTGGAAACTTGCATTTATCTAGGATTTGCATGTTGAAATTTTGACATTTTCTGCCATAAGTTTTGATATAAAAACGGAGGATTGAGCTCCATTTCCTGTTGATCGGTTCATTCAAAAACTAGTATCAGAGGGCTGCAAAATTTGTGTATGAAAATTGAAAAGGTACTAAAGAGGCTCCTCTTCATTAAAGGCAAAGCATTCTCCGCAGAACATGTCATGAGAGGGAGGCATAGACGAAAACTAATGCAGCTTGCAGCTTCTAAAATATAATTGCTTTAGATCTTCGAGTAGCTAGCAATAAATCGAAAAGATTTGCAACCAAGGATTCTATATGCTAAGTCTTCATGAATTTGGTGTTCCTTTTCTGTATGCTTATGAAACTCTGAATCTAGTTGTCTGCAGGAAATGTACAGCCATACCAGTTTATCCTTCCACCAACTTGGAAACAACTACGCATAGCCAACATACTGTCGGGAAATTATTGCCAACCCAAGTGTGCAGAGCCTTGGGTCGAAGTAAAATTTGAAGATGAAAAACAGGGAAAGGTTCAGGTGGTAGCCTCTCCTTTGATACGCCTGACGAACAAACCCAATGCGACAATTGAAGACATTGGGAGTCCTGATGAGCTCATTGCTTCCCTTGGACCTTTTGTTACGGGAAATACATTTGACCCAGATGAACTCATCGACACTTCTGTTGAGAAACACGGTGATCAAACTGTATGATTTTCTAATCTTTAGTTTCTTCGTATGGTCCTATTTTTTCAAATCAATGCTCTTACCTATTCTCTTTTCTCCGTTAATATTCTGTTTTTGTGTACGCAGTACTATAAATACATTCTAGAGACTCCATATGCTCTCACAGGATCACACAATCTTGCTAAGGCAACAGCAAAGGGAAACACGGTCATCCTCTTTGTGGCAAGCGCTAATGATAAGCAGTGGCCGTCATCACAGAAAACTTTGCAAGCTATACTTGATTCCTTTGAAGTTTGATTCATTGTGGAACGAGAAAAATGTAAACCATTTAACTTTTGATTTGTATGGAGTATCCTAAACATGTCCTGATATAAACTATATGTAACTAGTGAACAAACTGTAGTTTTCATGAATACATATCTATTTATGGATCTATATGCTTCGATTGGAAGTGTAGGTTATTCTGTAATTCTACTACAACTAAGAAAGGAGGGTTTACTTTTATCATATGTGATAGTCGAAATGACTTGTGTTAGTACTCTTAGGAGACTGCTTGGTTGGCGTATGTAATTATAACGCATTGTGGATGTCCATAATTATAAACATATAATTAGAAATTGGGTCGATCATGGTTAAAATAGTACCATGCTCGACTCGTGCATTTATTCTATTATACTGCATCCATCAATCGAACAATAGACTCAGCTAGGGTTTGACTATAATTTTCACGAGAGAGTGGAATTGAATCCTCCCATCTCTAATTCACTAATTAACAACTCTCGTAATTACATCATATTTCACTATCATCACAGGTTGAATCAAATATGCTAGATGAACATTATGATACGCGTGTGGAGCATCTACACTTTTCCCCCTCGACACATGTATTAGATCACCTTAATATTTTCCTCTTGTAACAATGGTATTAGGACGAACCTCCATTCTGTGTATCATAGTTGGAGAAAAGAGAGATATACATGAACCCAAAATACATGGTATTCTCTTCTTCGATATAGTAAAATTCGAGAACACCTGATGCAATGACTGTGACATTGAAGGTGAAGCACATTATTGATAACTCTCGGCAATATAAATATTACAACCAAATAGATTATATAATACAAACATACTAGAAGCTATAAATTTAGTACTGCATATTAATGACCATAAAACAATGTATCAATACACATAAGGAGGCTATCCAAAGTTATCCTTACATAGGCATATATAAGTTATGTAACTAAGCTCTAAATACTGTTATGACTTGGATATCTACAAAACTTTTTCAAGAGATACATCTGGCCTTTGTCCGTATCTCATTCCTAGGTACTCACTAGATGAGGACCCGAACCCTTGAAAGGAAGCATGCACGAATATGTTACATACTTGACACTGTCAATTAGTACAACAACAAAAATCCGAGAGAGGGGCTTCACTCCCATCATGCCATCCCCGTCAACATCACCTGCCTCCCTAGGATCGAAAAGCACAGAAACTACCATTGAAGAAATTGAATTGTTTCCATTCAAGTTCTCTTTCTGTGAATTCCTTTCTGCATATTCTTTAGAAATGTTATGAGAGGTTCCAGAAAGGGGAATGGGAATACTGCGACTGCGGAGGATTCTTCTATTCCTTCCCTTGCGGTGGTACGTAGAATTCTGAATCTTTTCGGCTTCTGCAGTAATATTCCCCACAGTAGCTCTAACTAAGGCTCCAGATGCAGAAGCTGATGAAATGTCAAACTGGAACACTTCAGTACACATTCCAGAACTTAACATCGGCCCTGCACGAAGGAAATCAACAAAGCATTACAATTTGGGAACTACACGTGTCGACCAGAACTGCATGAACATGTACAGATGCCAATTTGAGTCATACATAGCGAACGCTATAGAAATGTATACTGCTGTTTTTTTTCATGATTATTCAACCTCGTTTACTTTTAATAAACAGAAAAACAGTGATATTATTCCAGAACTAGAAATGGTGTTTGAACAACGAAATTGGCATCAACTTTTAATGCAATGGAAAGTAACCCATCAGCGCCATTGCGCCAACACCTAGAAACAGATTCAAATTATGCAAAACAGTGGCCCAATCAAATACAGTCCCCAGTAGGCATGAGGCAGTTGAAATATCTTAAAACAATGCGAGTAAAAGCAGGAGCAGGAGCAGGAGCATGTTGATCAAGCATGAAGATTGCAAAGCCTTTATTATAACTCATATCTACTATCTATGCAGATAAATGACGTCTGCCAAGATAGCTAATATATCAAAAAGACAGCATGAAATGTAACAATGAAAAATGCTTACCAGCAAGGCCTTCACGGAACCACTGTTGAACCCTGCCATCAGCTGCTTTACACTTTAGATCTCTGTCTGCCGAACTGGAATCAAGAGCTCTCAAGTGAGGAAGTCTTCCACCATTTCTTCCAACACCAGGAACAGGAATAGCAGGAGCCAAATCTCGAGGAACAGCCAGGCCAGTCTCATCACCTGTCTTGGCTCTGTCATCTTTATGCGTAGCCATGGCTTTCTCACTCGCCAAAACAGAATGAATAATCAAGTTCCCGTCAATCTTGACAAGCTTATCATTCCTGGGAACATACAAAGATGCCACGAGAGGATCATTCCCATTGCCCACATGAGCGAATTCATCCGCACTTTGCCCCCCACCACCGTGACCTCTCCAACCACAACTCTTAGTACAATTAAAATCTCTCCCATCACCGTATTTCTCACCATTTTCTGTTCCATTAACTATCAAAACCCTTCCACGATGCTTCTCATAAAACCCGCCCTCAGCATACGTGTCTCCACCCGTAAATGACTCCATCACCCCACCATACCTTACATTCACCATTGGCACCAACCCACCAAACAACATTATAAAAAAGAGCAATCCCAGGAAACTAACACCAGCAACCTTCTTAGTTTTCACCCCATCATTCTTCTTCTTATCGACCTTCTTACTTGGCTTTGGTGCTGCCCCGGGCTGTTGCGGTTTCAACTTTGGGATAGGCACCAATGGCTGTGATCCATGTGGTTTCATCACATAAGGTGGGGGATACTGCATCCACGGATACATCATTGCTGGATGTGGGTACACTCCGGGAGGTGGTGGTGCCATTGGGGGAGGCAGGACCGTGCCAGTGCCACCGCCCAATTGCTGCCTTAAAGTCGCATTTTCTGCCATGAAGTATGAAATCTTCGCGTTCAAATCTTGAATTGTCGAGTTCATCAACCTCACCTTGTCCTCCAACTCGTCGACGTGGTGCTTCTTTCTTTGCCTTGACAATTGTGCACTCTCTCTATTCCTCATCAACCTTGCCTTCCTTTTCTCATCCTCTTCACTCAACTCACAGCCATTGGTATTATTATTTTCAACACTGTTGCTAGATTTCCTATATTTATTAATTCTTGACTCGATATTTGTATTAGTTGAATCTTCACTCTCTTTTTTCCTCTTCAACACAGAATTACTGACATCAACATAGGCTGATTTATCTAATTTAATCTTCTGATCAACAATTGAACTACCGTCAAAATTAGGAGAAACATTTACCAATTTGGCACAGTTATTCGACTCCACCGAGATATTCGAGCCACAATTCTCCGAACGAGGGGATTCAGGCGAAAGGCAATTCAAACCCTTCTCGCCACCACCAGAATTCTCCGAGCTCCGACGATTCGATCCATTCGACTCCGGGGACGGCACGTTAAGGTAACCAGAAATTTGAGCAGACTCCGCAGCAAGCAACTCAGAATTCGAAACCCCAGACCCATTCAAGCTCTGATCACCGGAGAAATCCCCATTAAGGCCATCACAAAGATGACGTAATTCCACCGAGGTTAACTTGAAAACACTGTAGGGATTTTCCAGGTCCGTCCCGGATTGGCTTTTAAACGATTCAGGTTGAACTTGAATCGGGTCGGCGACGGGATTTATGAAGAGATCATCGAGGTCGGATGAAGGAAGATACAGATCGTCGAAGGAGAAATCGAAATCAATGTCTAAGACGTCGTCGTTTCGGTTGTTATCGTTGTTATAGGGTGAGGTCAGGTGCTCGGAAAAGAACGAAGGATCAAGGGGTGGCATAGAAAGGCCGGAATCAAAATCATTCGCGCCGGTAACGGTCGGCGGAGGGTCGGCTACCACCGTCGGATCATCCATTACAAGGAAGAAGACCACCGGATAGGGTTCAATTCAACGCTTAATTCAGGGCTTAGGTGGTGGAGAACGGTATAAAGATCGCGAGGGTGATATATTCAGAGAGATAGAGATAGAGATAGACGCGTTGAACTGGTGTGTAGGTTACATGCTTTTAAGTCATTTTCCTTTTAAAGTTAATAATGCTGATAAATGCGATTCGGTGAATTTGGTTTGCAAGATTCACTATGTCCAACAAAAAATTACGTAACTAATCTATGAAATTGTTTGCAAGATTCACTATGTCGAACAAAGACGATATGTTATGACGATTTCAAAATAATTATACAATAAGTATTCATTTGACTTTTATCGTTAATTGGTATAATTTAGCAAATTAAGCATTTTGATCGAATAAATAATTGACTTACTATTGGACTCGTCTCTCGGATAAAATTTGGGTATATATTTACAAAGTTGCTGAAAAGATAGAATCGAGGACAATTGTAAATGAGATAATTTCAATTCCAATTCGAATTAATTATTTGTTTCAGAAATAACGATTCCAAGACAAAAAAATTAGGTCAACCACTTACCATTTTGTTGGAAGTGTTAATTAATTTAATGTATAAATAAATATAGTAATAGTAATAAAAAAAAAAAAGTTAGGCACAATTATGGGACCATCAGCGCGTGACTCTCAAAAATGAGTGATGAGAGTGGTTAAAAGATTCTCTCTCATGGTGACTCGAAACTTCTCGCTTGACTTTGTGGTTGAAACCTTGCCTTTACGTTACGCATGACTCGGTCCAACCCGTACGGGCCCGACCCGACTTGTTATACCTTAACGGTTTAACCCATTAATAACTGGTTTTTGAATTTTGACCCTTTTATCGGTTACTGGATAATGTATTTTAATTGTAATTGGATGCTTTAGATTGAGTCCTGTTTGATGGATTAACATCAAATTTTTAATAGATTTTGATAAAAGTAAATAAATGTCGGATTGAAAAATTGTGGATCTCATAAAATGTGTGGTTAAAATAAATTGTTGACTTTTATTTAAGATTAAAATGAAAATTTTAATTCATACCAAACGGGGCACAATCTTGCTTATCTGTCGAGTAATTTGTGACTTTTGATTTGTTTGAATATTGGAGTGGATTGAATCGATCTCGCCTTGATAATATTAAAAAAATATTGAAGGTCTGTCTTTAGAGTGTGTTTGGTAGAAATTAAAATCGGATTAAAATTGAAAAATTAGTCGTTATTGTTGACTTTTATTAGACGAGTGAGACCCAATAACGACAATATTTTCAATTTTAATTGGATTTTAATTTATCCCAAACAAGCACTTAATGTTGTCCAGGTTTTTCTAAAAATTAAACGTGTATTTTGGACATATTGTGTACTTGGTGTGGAAAAGAACAATTCTGATAAAATTTTGGAAGGATG
>CAIGRT010082285.1:0-14698 GCA_903798405.1 Fraxinus platypoda | reverse complement strand
AATAGAAAATTTAAAAATTTTCCGAGTGAAAATTATACCAATCAAACACACTTGAAATCATTTTCCCTGCAAAACATTTTCTAGGCAAATCTTTTCCCTGTAAAACATTTTCTTTCCACTCATTTTCCACCCTTGCAATCAAACGGACCCTTATTTATATGCTCTAACAATGCTCTCTATTTTGGCTCTTCATTTTCCTTTTCTAAAGAAACATTATTGATTTCTCCTCATCCTTTATTTAACATATTATTTTTTTATATGTCAAATGGCTAATCAATTCAAATATGATTTTAATTTAAGGAATAATGAAATCTGTAGCTTATTAAATGCAATCATCAAGTAAGAATAGAGCCAAACTCAATCTCTTTTTAAAAAAGTTAAAATAGAGATTCTCTTAGAGCTTATTTTTAAGCATTGGCTCTCTAAAATATTGAACATCTTGTATTTAGAGAATGAATTTAGGAATAAAAAGTAGATAACATAAAATTGTCTATATTTAGTGTCTCTTGGAGATGCTCTTATATACATTTTTCTCCCCTCTCCCCTTTGGAACTCAAAAGTCAAGGTTATAGATCATACGTACCACATAAAATGAGTTAATCGGCTCACTATATTATGGTTATTGAAGCTTGAATAAGCCATTGGATTCAAATGCTAATCTGTTTCCTAGTCTTTCTGGCAACCAGGATCGTTGAATGAGATTTTGATAAACCTTATTACATTATGAAGTTTTTAGTTATCATGAATTCTGTTTCATTTTGTCCAGTCATCCGACCACTTTATACTTATTTGTTAGTTATCTAAAGTCCAACTTCAGAGTTTCAGTTATCTAAATCCTTTCGTTCATTTGGACCTCATTTTTCGTATTGGAACTAATACGATATTATGGTGTTTTGTTATTTACTGGTGCTTTTTGTACCTTGTTTGGCAGATATGCAATGACTGGACAGCTGAACTCAAAGAGTGATGTCTACAGCTTTGGTGTCGTCCTTCTAGAGCTTCTTACAGGACGTAAGCCCGTTGATCATACATTACCTCGTGGGCAGCAAAGCCTAGTTACATGGGTATTAAGTTTCTCCCAATTTCCCTTCTAACATCTGTGGTTTATTTCACATCTCATTATATTTGAAATAAAAAATCGAATTCCTTTGTGCTTTACTTGTTTATTCAAATTTTCTGCTGCGTAATTTAGGCTACGCCAAAGCTGAGTGAAGACAAGGTCAGGCAATGTGTTGATGGAAGACTGGGAAGAGAATACCCTCCTAAAGCAGTTGCTAAGGTATTTTCAAGTCTCCAATTGAAAGGAAAAGATTTATGTCCTTTTGTTAAAGAAGAATGATACTGATTTTATAGAGAGAGATTACAAAGTGTTTGCCTGCTATATTTCACTTTTCCTCGCTCATTCTCAATATTTTAATGCAGATGGCTGCTGTTGCTGCCTTGTGCGTACAATATGAAGCTGATTTCCGGCCAAACATGAGCATTGTAGTCAAAGCCCTCCAGCCACTTTTAAATGCTCGGCCAGGACCGGCTGGTGAAACTGGCCAGACATGAGAGTTGCAGCCAAGCTACTGATTGTGCTGCTTGGGCAGGATGAGTTGCTGAGTGGAAGCATGCGATAATCTCACTTTCTCCTCCATGTCTAAATTAATCAGTAATTTTATTAGATTGAAGTGCATTAAGATGCTTCAGTCAATTTATTCGATTGTTCATAATGTATACTATGATTGTGTTGATCAAGAATCAAGAGGCCTGTGGGAAATGACAAGTCATATTTCTTGGTGAGTGAATATCTGATGAGTTTGAGTAAAAATTCAAACAATGGACATGGATATTGATGGGCATTTTCCCACCCCGAAGCATAGAATCCAACCTCGCTTACTATTTTTTTTTCCTGATTAACTATTTAGGTTGAAATGGTCATCAGCTAAAAAAGCAAGGGTAACTTGTCTATTGAAAAGTCTTAAAACTTCAATATGATGTATGACAATAGAAGAGTAATTTTAATTGATACGTAGAACTATTTTGCGGTGTGTAGGCTCAACCTTTCATTAACTAGTGATTGGAATTCACTAGATCTATTAAGAGGGTGGTGAGGATTAAAATTAAATTTTTAATAGATTGTGATAGAAGTTTTTGAAATGTGTGATTGAAAAGTTGTGTGACTCGTGAAAAATGTGATTAATATTGATTGTTTGACTTTAATTTGAATTTAAATCAGATTTTAATCCGGACCAAACATGGGCTAAAAGTACAAATAAAAAACATACAAAGATCTGTGACTGCGATTATCCAATAAGTATGGTAGTCCTTCACTCCTTTCTTTATATTTCCGACACTTGGAATTTAAGTTACTTCTTACTCATATATTTTAAGAAATCTACTCATTTATAGTTTAAATCGTCTATAAACACTCTTTAAACATGTTTAACCATAAATTTAGGAACTTGCTCCATAAGTAAAACAATCGACGATTACAAAAATTTCAGGGCAATTTGCATAAAATTGCAGTGGCTAGAAGAATTAAGTGGACTACAGAAAACAAGACAAGTTACTTCATATGAAGATGTCAGATCGACACTATTAACTAAAGTTCGTCAAACAAATTTTAACATAAAAACGTTGGGTTTGAACAAACTTTCATTTTGAAATATATCAAAAAAATTCTCTCAAATGATCACAAAATGTTAAAATATTATCTCTTCATCTTTTTCCAAACAACATAATTATATCCTATATATTTGTAAAAATTAAATATTCAATTTAAATTCATTTATATAGCCCTTATTTGATTCTCATTATTTTTAAAATATATTTTTCTTTTTTTTTCTTTTTAACCATATATTTTTCAATAAAATAATATTACACGCAAACTCAATTTTTTTTTCTTATTTTTTAATCATGCATTCTTCATCAATCAAATATTCCAAAATGTATTCTTACAATAAAATGGAGCTCAAACAGGCTCATAAATTTGATCATCAAAATGAGTAAAAATGATCAAATTTTTGGTTGATCTATTATCTAAGGAGAGTGAAATGAGATTTACGTTGATGTTTGTCTTTGCAAACGAATAAATAGGAGTACTTAATACAATTTATTAGATCATTACGGTGAAGCGAAATTGAACTGATTGATCCTTCGTAAAAAAATTATGGGAAAATAAATAAATTGAGCTTTCAAGCCTTTGAGTTGGATTTTCAACATTCCCAATCTAAGAATTTTTAAAAATTACGTTGTTTAAAAAATGGAGGCTAGAAGGGGCAAAAACCTATTCATCACTCGTCGATTTTCCCCGTCCTCCGAGTGGAATTGAAACTCACATGAAATGCTGAAAAGGAAGGATGAGGAACCGAGGGTTTTGGCGAAGCAATCTTTACCTGCTCGTTGGCGCCTTCAAACAATTCCAATCACCAAGAAATGCTGATGTTCGAGATCGATTGACGTTATTCAAGAGAACACTCAGCTCATATTCCACCGCCACCCAAACTTCAGAATTTCAACCCCAACTTTCTATTGATTTAATCAACATTATGGAACACAAATTATCCGCTATTCAACACAGGAATGCTTATCTTCAGGGCATTGTCAATCAGGTAATCCAAAACAATTAGTTTCTTCTTTGTTTTCCCTGTCATTTGGTGTTGTATATAACGTGTTTGTTAAAATACCTCTGTGACCTGTACTAGTCCCTCTCTCTCATGTTGTTTTTCATTGAAGACAGCCGAATGCCTTGCCTGAAGAATATTCGAGGGCCAACAAGGAGCTACGGAGGCTCGCAGATTCAATGGATCTTATAACGGAGTTGAGGACCAAACAGAAGGTAGTAGATTCGTTGTGTAATATGAAGCTAGATTGGCCAAGTTTAAGAAATTTACTTACAGTTAACTTCATTCATTTCGTTGTAAGTGGTATAATTTTTTGGATTTTGTTACTGTACATTAACTTTTACCACCTTCCTCACAGAAAAATGTGTGGCAAAAATATATTGGATGAAAAGACGGTTTTTTTTTTATATATAAAACTGCCAAATGACATGATTCTGTCAAAAAAACTTTCAAATAGAATGTACACCAAGCATGATTGTAATTTTTTAATATATATTTGGATAAATTGTATCTGTAAGTAATTCTGTATTTTAATAATGAGTAAAGTTAAAATGTCAAATGGCCATGCTCATTCATTCTATTGTAATATGTTGTGGTGTAAATGTGGATGCTGTTTGATTTGACGGTCCTGTTTTTGGCAGGAAATTGAGGGGCTCAAGCAAGTGATAGCTGAAAGCCAAGACGATAAAGATATGCACGAAATGGCTTCTGAAGAACTTGGACATACATTGGAAGAAGAGAAGCGGCTGCAGTGTCTTTTGCTCAAGTCGTTGCTACCTAAGGATGATGCAGATGAGCGCGACTGCATTTTGGAAGTGAGAGCAGGTATGAAATGCAAATGGAGCTCAATGTCCAACTACTTGAGGCATACTTTCGCAGGTTCATTTTAAGCCTGAAAATATTTGCTGACCATTGATATAATTTATTTTAGGAACTGGGGGAGATGAGGCTTCTTTGTTCGCAATGGACATATTCAAAATGTAGGTGGCTAGTACTATATTGGATATACATTACCAGTCAATTGTTTTTTAAAATTTTTTGACCTTTTATCTTCAAATTATACATCAGGTACGAAAAATATTCATCGAGAAAAGGTTGGAAATTTGAAGTCCTGGATTTGGCAGAATCTGACCTTAAAGGTTACAAGGTTTGTCGAGCAACTTTTGTAATATAAGTCTTTAGACAGATGGTCTCTAGCATGCCATTTTTATGGTTGCAATTTGGAATTATTGATTATCATCTGCATCAGATACTATTTCCCATTTTATCTTTGCCTTTACATTCAGTTCTGAGAATGTACATTTTCTTGTTAGGAAGCTAGTGCAGCAATCTCTGGAGCTGGTGTTTATGGGAAATTGAAATTCGAGAGCGGAATTCACAGAGTGCAGGTTTTTTATCTCATATCTTTAACATTCGGATATTACTTTCTGTTGTTCTGCTAAAATTTTGGATATGCTTTTGCAGCGAGTTCCTGTGACCGAGAAATCTGGACGAGTTCACACTAGTGCTGTGTCTGTTGCTATTCTCCCTCAGGCGGATCAGGTGCAGATTCCTCGAATCTGATGTTCTTAATTTGATTATCGTGAAAGTTTATAAAAGGAAAACAAGAAACCAACAGAGTGAATACCTTTTTTTATATATTCTATTTCCTTTTTGCAATCTTTTGAGGTTGAACCCGAAATTACAAGAACTACGTAATTGTAGGTTTTTTGTGATTCTATAGGTTGATGTGCAATTGAGGAATGAAGATTTGAGAATCGATACATATAGATCTGGTGGTTCAGGCGGTCAGCATGCAAATACCACAAATAGTGCTGTTAGGGTTACTCATCTACCATCTGAATTAACCATTGCCATACAGGATGAACGATCCCAGCATCTGGTGAGAAATTCGAAGTGCAATAATTTCATCCATCCTTTTCCGATTTTACCTTTTGCCAAGATTTACATTCTTAATTCTAATGGACTTATTATTGTCTTACTACGTATAAATGAACCATCAATCTGCAGGAGAGATGTAACCCTGCTCCTTCTCCCAATCTTAGTTGTGTTATGCACCACTGTCATGATGATTATCTTGTTTCTTATTTTTATATTCATCAACAATATTTTTTATTTTTTAACTTTGGTGCAGTAATTTAATTCTTACTCATGTAGCCATATATGTTTTAAATGAGTTGAGTTATAATTTATTGTTACTGTTTATGTTTTTGCATACCATAAATATTACAACTTATGTTCGTCTTTTGGGGCAATCAACAATTTATTATAGTTCATAAATTGGGATTTTGATAGCATGGGAGGATTTTGCACACTTGAGATGGTTTTGACTGAAAAGTGTGTGTTCACTGTTGAAGTCTGGCTCTATGGCACTAAACTGGGTTTTCTAATTAATCTTCTCTTCTTGAAAGCTATGTTTTGACAAAATCCATTCCATTTATTTTCCACTTTTCTTCAAGCAAATTCATTAGTTTTAGAAGCAGAAACTGATTCTGGATTGCTATCTCTTAAGCTTAGACATCAATTGGAATCATGAGTTGGTATCTATATTTTTCCCCCCATTTGGTAAATACTCATTAAGCATTGCTGCCATATGTGAAATAATATGCATATACATCCGTCTATATGTGTTTTTGTATGCTTGTGCACGTCTATATTTATCTACACATAAAATACTTTGATTTCATTCATTACATAGTGTACTTGTGGTGTTTTAATATTTCCAAGCAGAGTATAGGAGTACAGCTTAGAAAGAATTAAATCAGCTTTAGTTTAACCTTATTTTTCTATGTAGAATAGAAAAAGGTTCCAGTTGTACATAAATATTAGCATAGCTATATCTATTTGTTCCCGTTTTTTATTCTTGATCAATTTTTATTCACTTTCATCATCTCATGTTTTTCTATATCATCTGCTAGAACAAGGCCAAAGCACTCAAAGTATTGTGTGCAAAGTTATATGAGAGGGAAAGAACTAGGATTCATGCAAGCCGTTCAAAACTTAGAGCAGAGCAGGTATTTCTTTGTTTTATTTATTTATTTTTTCTCTATTTTAAGAGCTGAGCAGGTATGGTTTCATATAGAGATTAGAAAGCGACGCCATCGCCTTCTTTCACTTGGTTTTTACTTTTTCACTCCAACAGATAGGCAGCGGGGACAGATCTGAGCGCATCCGTACATATAATTTTCCTCAAGGACGCGTTACTGATCATCGCATCGGCATCACTAATCATTCAATAGATGGCATGATGCAGGGAGAGAATCTGGACATATTCATAGATGCTCTTCTTTTGCAGCAAGAGATGGATGCAATTGCTAATTTCAGCTCTACTCAGTGATTACACATTTACACTGACAGTTCTATCTGGGTCCCACATGCAGTTGTCTGTTAAATGGAAAATGCTAAAAGTACACGCCCGGTTACCCGCCCTTCACAAGGTAGAGGGGGCCCCACTCAGGTACCCATAGCAAAGCCCTACCCGAGCTTGGAATTACACAAAAACAGATGTTATTTATGAGTTTATTACAAATTCTACGAGATGATTTCTTGTGTAAAATCTGCTCAGAACCCTCGTAAATGCATATTCGTTCAAGCAGTTATAAATTGCAATGTGACGATCAATTCTCAAGTTAAATCAGCGTCCATTTTTTGTAGGGTGTTTGTTATTTAAACTCATCTAAGGATCTGTTTGGCATGATTTTTATTTTTCTTTTACTTCTCGTAGAAAGGCATTTGGAGGAAGCTCTCATAATTTTTATTTGAAAACTAATTTTTAAAAGTACTTATTTCAGAAATGTTTTTAGAGGAAGTCACTTCTTATAAAAACTCTTCTAATTAACAAAAGCGAGCGGGTCTAAAAGCTGCTCTTGGACCACAAGTTATTTTTTACTTTTCAAAAGTCATGCCAAATGGACTTTACAAGTTTGGTTTGTCTTTTGACAAATTGTACAAAACTTCGGAGTTATTACAGATTTTAATTGAAACTAGATATTTTGCAAAATTAAAGAGATTTGTTATAAGTGTTGTTCTTTATTAATTCTTGACGATGTGATATATTAGAGTTGGGAATAGAATTCCATGATATGGAATCAAGTAAACTGAGCACAAAAAGATGCCGACGCCCTGAAGCACAAGCAACTGCTAGGAAACTACTTTGATATTGTAGGTCATCAAGGAAATTGGGGGCATATATGCATAGTTTTCTGAGTAATATATTCGAGCTCTCTGCTGCACTGCCAAGAAGAACACAAAGCCATCAGTCCCAACTCCCAAGCACTGAGGCTGATACTAACAATGCAAGGGATCGAGCTCAAGCACGTAAATGAATAGTTTTATGCATTTCTGAAGGACTAGGCTCCCTCACTTCCCCTTGTGTGCAATAAAACACAACAGAGCTGATATGATGATGTCCCCTGTCAATAGCTACTATTCAGGCTTTTCTGGTGCACTTTTCGCGGCTGATCTGTTATTAACATTCAATTGCTTGGTTCAGCAGAAATAACAAGAACGCAGTAATATACATCTATTTTTATTTCACTTTTCTCATTTGCTTTTCAATTATAAAACATATCCAGTATCCATTGATGTCGAATGAAATTGAAGAATTATTCAACCTGTAGAAAGCAGAAAAACAGAAGTAGAAGAAGAAGAAACAGAGGAAGAAGCCGGAAGAAAAAAAGACTCGGGGGATATAGAGAAAACGTTGGTAGTGGCCAATCGAAATTTTATCAATTCATTAACCGTTCCAATTACAGTGAAAAATCCAATAAATAGTAAAATCTAACCCTACTAGTGAAGGGCTTGGGCCAACCCACTAAGACAAGCCCAATAATAGAAAACACAAATAATCAAATCCACAATCAAAATAAATCTCCATGGGCAATCCAAATAATAGAAAATATAAAACCCACAATAAAAAATAAATCTCGTCCTCATCATCCATTCTATGCAGTGTTTATACAGTCCAGAAATGCTCTTTGTGAAAAAGCTTTGCCTTATATCTATGCCATGCCATTTATTGCTTGCTACTGTAATGAATATTACTTGTACATTCGAAGGTTCAAGGCAATTTTTCCACGAAGAAATCCTGACACTCACCTAGCTGGTACCAACCAATTGGCTAGAAGAAATTTGTAGTGGACGAAGACTTTCTATGCTACAAGTGACTTTCCAAGAGATTAGGCAACGAAATCTTCCCAGAGTTACTTGGATCAAGCTTCCTGAACTGCTCGCATATCTGGATTATATCTTTTTCCCTGATCTTGCCCATCTCTTTGAGCTTGTAAATTATGTATTCCGATTTACTGCATCATTGTAGATTGTCAAAAATGGTTAGTGTGATAGTTTGACTTAAAACAGCGAAACAGAATTAGATGATTCTTCTGTTCTTAAAGCCACCAGGAGCTCTAATACATATCAGATGATGCAGTAAAACAGAAATACAAGTAATCATTGGTGTGACATACAGCAGTAAGATTGAGTGTTTGAAGTTAGAAGTTAATGGATGCAACATAAAACTTCACACCCCCACCCCAAAGAAAATATTCAGTTATTAATAATTTAGAAAGGACAAAAAAATGAACAAGGCACAAGTAAAGACATTGATCTGCAGCTTTAATAACAATCAAGGATTTTATTTCAGCTTCTGATTCTTAAGAAGCGAGAAGAGGATAAATCTTTAATCAACCTTCGGTCGATCTTTTCTCTCCCTTTCTGAGCATTAAAAATAGAAGCATTGGGAATTTTAACAATAATCCATCTTACGGTTTGGAGAAATAGAAGAAAAAACCATATTTAGCCCTAATTACTTCTTGAACATAAGAATTAATGCACATTAGCAACCTGTAATAATTCACATCACCGAGAGAAAAATAGATGTTACTTAGGGATCAAAAAGATCTGCTGGATAAACTATTTAATTTTCTTTTTGGTCCAAAAGTGATAAACTTTATGTTATTCAATTGAAACCTGTCGTAAGGAAAAGTAGATTGAGACATACTAGTTGCTATACGTATAAGCTCTTAAAAAGGTGAAAGGTTGTATTTTTGGTTTGTGAGAATCATTCAACGGCCCTGAGCATCCTTATGCAGCTTCAAAGGTCAAACAAATATAGGCATAGGACTCCCAGCAGCCGCAATGCGGCTTGGAGAGTTGAAGAAGCAAAATAGTCAGAAAGGGATAAATCAATACAACCTCAAGGATTGACAGATTCAAACGAAACATCCTCAATCTTGCTTCCTCCATCCAAGTTCATCATTTTTTGTTTTTTTGTTTGACTCAGGTGTCCAAGTTTCGCCCGACTAATTCTGAGGAGTAGCGACCTTCCCCCCTGATTCGCCACCCGGGTTAATCCGGATGCGGTCACAGCTTATACANCAAGTTCATCATTTTTTGTTTTTTTGTTTGACTCAGGTGTCCAAGTTTCGCCCGACTAATTCTGAGGAGTAGCGACCTTCCCCCCTGATTCGCCACCCGGGTTAATCCGGATGCGGTCACAGCTTATACACACTTGGGCCAGACATTCGACGGTTCTCCTCCCTGTGGACCTCTGCCTTCCAACATAGATGTTGCCTTCCAACTGCCACGAGGATTCGAACCTTCGATACTCCGTAGAGAACCCTCCTGCTTTTTGGTTCTATGTTTTCTTGCACCGGTCCTCTTCTTTTCCCATATATGCACATTATTAAGTCCAATAAAGCTCAATTTAAACATACTGTCACCCATATAATCTACTAATGGGAGTACACTAGAAAAATATTTAATGTAGATAGACAAATCAATCAATTTCAAAACAGAAATCAAGAAAGTATACTTAGCTAAAATGGAAGAATACAAATGAAATCTTGTTGGCATCCTTACCTAATAAAACCATTGTTATTGATATCTGCAGCAACTAGGTCCCCAACAGTTATTTTGCGATGCAACACCCAATTAGTAATTTTCCGGTGCCTCTTGTCGATTCTTGCCTCCGCCAAATACAGAAATGCCCGTGCAACCGCGAGTGTGGAGAACAATAGCCAAATCGACGCGAACAACCTCCCTGGCAGAGTCTTGAATGCTCTGTCCCCATATCCGACTGTGGTAACGGACATAACCGATAAATATACAGAATCCACCCAATCCAAATGTTCCACAAAATACAAAACCAGAGCCCCAATTCCAATACAAAGCACAACTACCCCCAATGCCAAACCCACCTTCAGTCTAATTCTCATTCTGCCCTTAGCCACATCCACTATGTAGTCCCTGGCAGAAAGTTTCCTATGTTCTTTTTGTTGATTCTGTTTAGGTGGTCGGATGCCGGCTAATATCACACTCTCCTGCAAGTCAAGCACATAATTGACAACCCCACTCAGCAGAATGTCGATGAATCCAAAGCCTACCAACACGAAAACACAAGCAAACACTTTCGTGACCGGCGTTAACGGGGCAATATCCCCATATCCTATAGTGCACATAGTGACAATACAGAAGTATAAGGCATCCACCACCGGGTGAGTCTCAACACCAGAGAAATTATCACGATTGAATGAATAAATAACGACACCGAGGGCCAAGTATATTAAGAGCAAAACAGCAGCCTGCTTGGCTAAAGAAACAGACTCGGACTCAAAATCAGGATCTTGGGCATGGTCAGACTGGGGCTGTTTCATTACAGACATTGCAGGGGCAGTCTTGCAGCGCTGAATTTTCTTGCGTTTAAATGAAGAGGAGGGTCCCGGAGGAGGAGAAACAGTATGAAGAAAATCATCATAACCAAGTAGACCGTCTTCAATATCTTCGTAGATTGCTGGGGGCTGGATTTTGATATCGTTTCTTTTCAAAGATTGAGGGATTTTGAGAGTGAAATCATGAGGCAGTTGAGGAGAGGCCAACAATGGCTCTGCTTCCATTCATTCATACAGCTGAAATTATTAGTTGAAATCCCAAAAAGATTAAAGATTACGGTTTGAGATTGAGCCGCCGTAAAAGCAATAGATGAATAGAACAATCAGCAAAGCAGAGAGAGAGAGAGGAGAAACTGAAGAAAATTGTTACCTGATGAGAGAGAGAGGGAGCAGGGATAAATGGTTTACGGTTGAATAATCGGCATTTGGCAACCTGCCCGCCTTATAAAAAGCGTGGGCCCCACTTCCTACTAGGAATGGCCCAATTGGTAATCGTCTTCTACTTCCAAATTTCCAATAATAAAAGAGATCATTTCATGGTGGGGATGGCAACGGCCTTGCCCCGTTTATTATTATTATTATTTTTAATATTTTATTTTATTGTCCCCATTCATTAGATTGAGACAATAATTTTAGTTGTCATTTTCTATTAGAACTAATGAAATTTTTCATTTAAAATATTGAATTCTAAAAAAAAAATTAAACGAGGCGGGGCACCCGTTACCCGTCCACTCCCCGAACCCGCCCAAGGGCAAAATATCTCGTCCCCGCCTCAAATACCCGATTAAGCAGGTAATTCCTGCTGGTATTGGTTTTTTTTGCCATCCCAATTTCATGGTCACTCAAGTTCAAGTGAAATTTCATATTGGTCCTCAAACTATTTTTTGACCAATTTAGAGTCCATTTGGGAAGAATTAGTTCCATTCACAAATTTATAAATAAATTATAAAAAATTCATCCTAAAGCACACATTTCAATGGATGAACAAGTATTATACACTTGTCCGCCAATTAGTTCTATTTATTTATAAATTCTTTCCAAATGAATACAAAAATACTCGATCGATAAGTTGATAATATATGTAAATTCATTTAAATGTATAATTAAAATTTAATTATGACAATTTATAAATGATTAATAAATTTTACCAAACAAAGGTTTGGTCACTAAAGTTAAATTCTTAAAAAAAATTCGCATGTTCAGATCCTGAATTTAATCATCCTTAAATTTAATATTAAACAATAAAAAAGGTCACAATAAAGCTAAAGCCAGGGGGTAATGAAATGAAATTATCTCTGTAACAATTATTTGTCCCGTGAAGATCTAAAAATCTCATGTCGAATATGATACTAATCACAGTGATTGAGTGACCAATTACGTAATATTGTTTTATTTTAATGACTAAATGGTTAAATAAAATATATTTAAGACCAAGTTGAAATTTAGCTTGAACTTTAGTGACTTGTTGTGAAATTAACTCAATTAAATATCTGTTTTAAATTGTGTCTTTTAGGTAAAAATGGTTTAAATTAATAATTTTTAAGATAAATAACTTTCTTGATAAAGTTAGCCCTTGTTTTGCACCTATATTTCCAAAATATATTTTTTCTATGTTTTATTTTCAACCCTACATTTTTCAATAAAATAATATTACACACAAATTTAAAACTTTTCATTTTTTTAATTACACATTATTCAACAAAATACTATTCCAAAATATATTTTTGACAAAAAAAAATGGGGCTAAAACATGCTCTTAGTAAGTTATTTGAAAATTGAGAAGTTTATCCGAACATAATTTGGATAGATTCAAGAATATGAGCACAACAATTCAAGTTGGAATTTGCTATCTCAATTTAGTGTTTGAGAGACTATTAAATTTTTAATATTTTAACATACTAAAAAAGTCAACATGGCGACATCATGTTTATGATGACGTCTTTATGTTTTTTTATTAACACTAGTTAGACGCGCACATGTACATGGTATCAGCGTAGTTGGCTACTTAATAACGTTGTTGTGAAAGCTTAATGTAACAAACATAAATGAAGCACCAGAAGATATATTTCATTATCAATGTATAAGTGAAACAGTATTGCACTTAGAACCATATTTTCTTTATAAAAAATTATCATGTTTATGATGTGAACATTGCGTGCAAACAGGGAAAACCATGGAACACTTTCGCAAGATGTTGCTTTATGAAATCAAGTTCATGGCATATGACATGAATGTTTATTATGTAGTATAACAACTGGACATTTACACATGTTAATTAATATGTGAATGAAAAAGTAACAAAATCTTGAAGTCTATCATGTGCACAAACAAATCCTTCTCCAATTTGGTCTGATTCCTTAATCAAATTTCCCGGAGTCATTGAACATAGAGAGATATATGAGACTGGTTTTTCATTGTATGTTCTTGTTGCATCCACAACATGCACAACCTAGGAAACACTAAAATTGTTAAGAAATTTATTGTTTCTGTTATTTTAAGATGGTTTATCAACGTAGTCTTGCATTATTTAATGAGTACTTGTGCAGAAAATAAACCACAGTGAAAAAGTTTTAGGTAGTTAAATTGAAAAGTGGTGCTATTAGCTATAAAAGAGTAATCTATAGAAAGATACCCAAAATTGGGTAATTAGTAGAGAAGTCCAAAGGTTACTATAGTAATTTAAGATGGTTTATTCATTTCAAGTTTGTTTTTAATCATATTTTAGCCTAAGAGATGGAATAAAGTTTGCAAGGATTGTATTAATGAATGCACGATCAAGTCAAAATTCAACAATGATACATGTGAAGAGAGAAGGAGAAGCAAGCTACATGGATCAAATGCATGTTAAGGACCACTGGTTGCTTACATTTACAGCTCTAGCAGTATCTTCACTAAATGGTAGCATAACACCCGTCCACACTACACCAAGTGAGATTGCAAACAGAATGCATGTAGTAACAATAATTGGCATTTTTGCACCTGGAGAAAAAATGAAACAAAGATTTAGTCGAGCATCAACTAATTAACTGTAGTCTCAAATAACACACCTCAACAAATTCATTGAACTGCTAGCTGATGCCAACAGGGCCCGGAGGATAGAATAAATATTGATTCAATTTATCGAGGTGAAATATTAATTTCAAATCATATATAGATCCCAAGCATTTATATATGGTTTAAAATGGTCAAGGATTGATTAATACATTAGAAAGCTATCACTTTCATTAGTCTGATTCCGAGTCCGAGGCATAATCCACCAAACAGCATATTTATAATGCACGTCCTTTCTTTTGATTGGATCAATGCTTATGGTGCAAAGAAAGAAACCATCTCAGAAACCTAAACCCACTCCATCTGATTGTTGAATGATGAAAATATAAAATGGGTGACTAAGTATGGTCTAAGGAACGACCTCTTCCCATT
>CAIGRT010082281.1:0-18040 GCA_903798405.1 Fraxinus platypoda | reverse complement strand
TCGCGAAGCTCGCGATTTCGCCTGCAAAAAACACCAATTCCGGCACCGTCAGCTGCACCCATGGAGGCGGACCACATGGGCTAGGTTCGCCCTCAGTAATGGGTCTCCATCAATTTAACTCCAAGCAACCTGAATTTGATTCTGAAATTCTCAAATGGGCGAACACAGAATCTGATTTCTGTCGATTCAGGCACCGTCCGACCAAACTAAGGTGGCGGACCACCTGCTAAGCCCCACACTCTGGGGAGCAGCGAGAGAGAGAGGGGAGAGGTAGAGAGAGAACGAGTTTGGGGGGAAATGAGAGAGATGTCGGGTTGATTTCTGAATTAATTGAATTAATAATATATTAATTAAAACACCTGAATTTTGAAAGATTAAACTTATCACCTAATTTTTGAATATGAATTTTGAAAAGTAGGGTTTGGGGTAATTTTCTCAATTATTAACGAGAAATTTTACAGAGTATTTTTAATTATTTTCTTATTTCTTTATTTCTTTATTTTTTGGTTTCTTATTTATCTCTTTTTACTATTTATTAAGCTCTCGTTTAACGATCATATTTTTGAAACTCTTTTTTTTATATACTCATTTTTAACAACACATTCACACAATAAAATATTTCACGCGTAAATCTAAATTTATTTTCTACTTTCTAATCACACTTTCTTCTAAAATTACTATTCGAAACTCTATTTTTCCAAAAATATGGTTATCAAACAGGGGCTAAATGAGATAGTATAGAAAGACCATTGTGCCCTTCTTTAAATTGTTCTTCACCCTAATTTGTTGGTCAACTGAAGAGCACTACATATGATTTAAGTTTTAGGACGTTCGGGCATATAATGAAAGGTTCGAACCCACAATAATTTTTTCTCTCTCTCTTTTTGAAAGTTATGAGAGATTTAATGCAATTTACCCCAAAAAGTAGGCAATTCGGAATTTTTTTTTTTTTTTAAAAAACCCTTCTAGTAAAGAGTACTCTCAACCAAAAACAAGAACAATTCATTGTCTATCATCATATCTTCAAACATTCTAAGAACGGTGCGAATTCCATTTCATATTGATTAACTTAATAAGTAATAGAATTCATTAATTTAACTTTTGAAATGAGTCAATTTTTTGACTCAAATCGATTCATATTATTCCAATGTATTCAAATTGATTAAAATATTTATTAGGAAAAGGGCTTTTGGACTTTGTTGAGAGAATTATACTCTAAAAATATCGATAGTATGTTTGTTATGTTTAACCACTTTTTAATCCAATTTTTTTCATTTTTAAATCATACATTCTATAAAAAAAATATTATTCAAAATATTATTTTTACACAATAATAATCATCAAATCAAACAGGGATTTAGAGTACAAAATCAAAAAACCACTCTCAAAAATATTCCACGAAGAGTAAAGAAAAGATATAAGGCCATGTTTGATGAGAAGAATTTTTCATAGAAGTTGAAAATTATTTTCCATTTTCCACATTTTAGGCTGTTTGATAGGAAAATTTTTATAGGCAATTAGTTTTCCAACTTATACCTCACGTGTCCCAATTTTCCACATTTTCCTTGAATTTGTTTTTCCATGGGTTTGGTGATTTTTTATTTTCTAGACAATTTTTTTATTTTTATTTTTTGTAATTGAAATATCCTCAATTGCAATAAATTATATCCTTTTAAGAAACAATTTTTATGGAAAACAAAGTCAANAGAAACAATTTTTATGGAAAACAAAGTCAAACGAACACAAAAAAATTCAATATTTTATAGGTGAAAAATTATACAAATCAAACATAATTAATTGACAATTTTCAATAAAACAATTTTTAGACAATTTAATTTTTTATAATTCATTTTCCTTACACTTAGATTTCATTATTGCAATCAAATGAAACTTAAGAGTGAAAAGGTTCACGCACTTACATAGTGCGTGTGGAATATACTCAAGGAGCGATAAATTGTGCCTTCGATACGAAGCACCCAAAAACTACCACGTGTCCATGCACCTGGCAGCTTCTGCCATGGCATCCTCGCCTTCCTCCAGAATTATCTCTCTTTCTTTTTCATTTTTTTTTCCTATTAAACAAAAACAATTTTTATAATCATATAAATACATCCAGCTAGCATTTATGATATACCTCGTTTTCCTTTTCCTTTTTTTTTTTTAAATATTTGTAGGTGAAAAATTAAAGTCTTTTTGGGGTTTAATTTTTATATAAAGCCGCAATAAAGATTCAAGAATTTTCTTTAGGAGGGATTTCTGGAGTTTCTTGAATTTAGGTTTAGTAAAACTTCGAGGCTCCTGTGTTCTGAATGCCCAGTTTCAGGTACTCATTGTCATGTGATTTATCCTTTATGCCTATAGTTTTGTTTTAAGGTATTTGATCAGTTTTCGCATAAAGTCCGATTCTTTCGTTAAAAATTTTGGTTTATTAGGGTGAATGAAACTCAGCTTGAAAGTTTTGATTTTGGTGCAGCGATTTGGACTATTATAATTAGATGGTTTTAATTTATTGGACAATTTGATAAAAAATTCTAGGGCCCTTTTCAGTTGCAGAGAAAAAAGATTTGATTTTTATTGAGTTTTGGTCTAAAGAAAAGGTGAATTTTGGGTTTTCGGTTGGTGAAATCGGAGAAGTGAGCAATCGGGTTCTTGCGTAATCATGAAAATAGCTAATGTGTACTACAACAGGGGATGAAAATTTAAGAAAATCAAATTTGGAACTGGTGTACTCATTTACTGATCATCAACAGCAAACTCTGGACTTGATGGGTAGCCCTGCAGAGACGCCAGGCTCAGCCCGGAGCTCTAACGATGAAAATCCAAGGGTTAAATTCTTATGTAGCTTTTCCGGTAGTATATTACCACGTCCTCACGATGGGAAACTCAGATATGTAGGTGGTGATACGCGTATTGTGAGTGTCCCGCGAGATATCAGCTATGAGGATCTCATGGGGAGGATGAGGGAGCTTTTTGAAGGGGCCACCATGTTAAAATATCAGCAGCCCGATGAGGATCTTGATGCTCTCGTTTCAGTTGTGAATGATGATGATGTTACTAATATGATGGAAGAGTACGACAAGTTAGGCTTGGGTGATGGGATAACGAGGTTAAGGATTTTTTTGTTCACGCATTCTGATCAAGATGGTTCAGTGCATTTTGGTGATGGTGATGAAAGGGATAACGAGAGGAGGTATGTGGATGCATTGAACAACCTTAATGAAACTCCCGAATTCAGGAATCAGTCTGCCGAGTCTCTGGAGATGGAGCTGTTAGATGATCTTTATGTTACCGAGCAGTATTTTAATCAGATGAATCTGGATGTTGGCATCCATGGTCAGAGGAATCCAGAGCTGTCAATGCCTCCAGTAAACTTAGCAAATCTTACAATTCCTCATATGGGTTCGGGGTTACCCCAAATGGAAGCTCCATGGAGTCCTGCATACTATTCGCCCAGGCAACCCGGGCACCTTGACCAAAGACCAGTAGTTGATTTTCCACCTTCGCCTTCATCTGTTCGTTACCGGACTCCATATGGGGAGTTTCTAGACAAAAGTTTTGATAGAATGCCTGAGGAACACAATCTACCTCCAATGCATCATCAGTCAATACACGATCAGCAGCCACAGTACACAGAGAATTTGGTATTAATTCCTACTGGTTCAGTAGCCAGTGAAAGGGCTGGTTTTCCTGGTAACATACTTCATGGCCACAATGTTTATGAAGGAAACAGTATATGCGAGCATTGTCGAATGACATTTCAAAGAAATCAAGTCTATCCTGATTCCCTTTGGAAGCCTGGAGAACAGCCACATATAGAACCACCAAACTTGGGGAATGGATATCATGCAATTCCGAATACTTATGCTGAATGTCCCCCAAACAAGGAAATGTATATGCTGAATGCAGATGCTAACACGCACCATCCATACTGCTCGAGGGATCCAACTGATCCTCGAGCACTGTATAATGAGACTCATGGTCACGAAAGAGGACGGATATTACTGCATCAATCTGTTCCTCTGCCTGAGGAACTGCATGTTTCCATGCCTGCAAGACCTATTGAACACTACATCGTGGATAATGGCACAAGTATTCCTCTTGGGCATGGTAATATATGTGATGAGCACCACGTGCAATCTCCTTATACCCATCGTGAAGACCCACGTTATGTCCGAGCTGGGGCAGACTTTGGAAGTCAAGTGTTACAAGACCAAACTTTGGCATCTGGATCACAGATTCAAGTTCCTAACTATGCATATGGAGCCGATAATTTGTACCAGGTGCCTCATGGTCATATACCTGTGCATGCTTTAAGGAGAAATGCTCATAGCCCATTTCAAGGGGTCCCATCTGGCGAAACATCTGTTTCTCCTCAGATAGCAAATGGCTGTATCAGTAATGGATTTATAAGTGGTGCAGTAGAGGGTAATCCCAGCTTACGAACTGGGTTGGAAAGCCAGATTCCTTGCATTGAGTCGTCAAGAAAGGCAGTGGGCCCCCAAGGGTCTCTTGTGCCAGAATATCCCCACGGCCAAATAGCAAATTTGGTTTCCAACACTTGCACTCAGGAAAATCAGCCTCTTTATACTCATCAACCCTCCCATTCGGGCACCCATTTGGCCTCTGACATGACTAATTTTGCAACTTCTGTGGATCCTTTTACAAAGTGTGATTCAGAACTATTTTTTGATGATAAGTTGGTCCCTCAAAATATCTTTGGATTAGGCTCAAGGAATGACACAGTTACTGGATCGGTCAGGGTAGAGGGGAACGGTGTGCATGGAGGTTCCAAAGAAACAAATCTGGAAGCGGCTGTTGAAGACTGTAACAAGCTTGGTGCCACCAATGAGCTCCTAGCTGGTGTAGTACCTGTTGAATCCACCAAGTCAAATCGACTGGAACCTGCTGTGGAAAGCTATTTTGCTGCAAAAGAACATGAAAATAATGCTAGTGCTCCTGAGGAGCAGCTGGACGAGCGATTGAGTTTCTTACCTGAGTTAATGGCATCAGCAAAAAAGGCGGCATTGCAGGGTGTGAAGGAGGTGAAAGATAAAGTGCAAGAAGATGCTGGCCTGGGCATTGAGCTTAATGCTATTGCAAAAGAAGATGATCATAATGTCACAGATGAAGTGGTGAGATTCAATTATACTCTTTCATAATGGTTTTCTATGGCATCTTCTGTCATCCTGATATTCCTTTTTGATTGTGTAGGATGGCACTGGTGACTTGGAGATTGATTCTGATAATGATAATATTAACATTTCTAAGATAGAGCCAACCAAAGCTGAGGCAGAGGCAATTGACAGAGGATTGCAGGTTCCTATAGACACACGCACACACGTATTTATGAATTTTTGTTTGTCAGCTTGAGTGCTATAATTAATTGTTACTATATTATTCCATGTAGTCAATAAAAAATGAAGATCTGGAAGAAATCCGGGAATTAGGATCTGGCACATATGGCGCTGTGTATCATGGCAAGTGGAAGGGCTCTGATGTTGCAATAAAGAGAATCAAAGCCAGCTGTTTTGCGGGAAAGCCATCTGAAAGGGAACGCCTGGTATGCTTTTTGTTAATTTTATTACCTTGTCTTTATTACAAATGCGTTTCCACTACATCCAAATTCACATTTGACCAGTGATATCCATCCTTTATTGTTTTACTCTTTCATGGTTCTAGATTTTAGAACTATTGGGGAGGACAAATTTCTTTTTTTGCACTGGGCTAATAAATAGAAAAGAAAAAAATTTAAAATTTTTCTTTTACATAGGAAAAACATTAATGGGCCGCCCCTATCTCCACCTCTGTATGAGATGTCATGAGTGTTAACTTTTCTAAATATGGAGGTTTGAGCAGATAGTGTAAGTAATTGTTGGCCTCCTAATGATAAAAGTATGTAAATGATTGTTTTATCCCTGAAGCTTTGACCAATGATAAATTTTGCTTAGGCTACTGTGATATCTGTGCTGCACGTCACTGTTAAATGAGATTACTTATATATGATTAAGTTGTCGATTTTATTGATGAAAATTTACATTCATTGTTTGTTGCATTTCTTTTTCACCTTGGCAACTTAAGTGAAAAAACAAGAGAAAAATCGAATAAGATCTCTTGTTTTTTCATGAACTAGTAGGATGAGGGTGTTTTGGGTCACTCTTTTTGTTCCTTGCTCTAGAATAGTTCGTGAAACCTCATGATGATACTGTCTAAGCTAGCGAGATTTATTTATTAGTTAAAACACTGTCTAAGCTAGCGGGATTTATTTATTTTTCTCTTCTGGTTAGGAAATTATTATGAGTGCTGATTCATGGGAACCCCATAAAGTTAAAGCAATTCATGTCTTTTAAGCTGGCTGCATGGGGTTATATTACTACGGAGATCTATGGGCAAGGAATACGAGCAAAATAGATTATTTATGTTATTTATGACTGTGTGCAAAACTTATCAATTCATTCTACTATTATAATGTCACATTTGATAGCTAAGCTTTAGAAAAATATATAAAAGGAAGCATTCTTATGGGATTCAGATGCTACTGGGTTGTATGTGGGAATATGTATTTCTGGCTTGTTCTTCTTCGTAACAAATCAGGCAGAAACATTATCAGATGTAATAAAATCTTTCTTGATATTGAGAAGGTGTGCAAAAATCTACTTCCGCTGCAAGTACAAGATTTAAATATGTACTTATGGTAATTCTGTAGACCAACTTTTCCTGTCAGTTGCTGGCTTATTGTGTTCTTTGGTTTTCATTTCTGCAATGAAAACTGATGCATCCAGATTTAGCAAGACAGATCAGAGTGCTTGTTGAATGGTATTAAATGTTTATGTTTGGACAGGTGGCCCATAGTAGCTCATATTGTTCATTAATGTGAAATATGTTGTTACTTAAAGATCTACGAGGCTGTGCAGATATCTCAAATTAAATCCCAACTAGCAAAGTCAAAATTCAAGTGGACCAAGAGAAAGAATGGACTTCTATTCTATTGCAGTC
Source organism: Fraxinus platypoda (assembly GCA_903798405.1). Classification (NCBI taxonomy): domain Eukaryota; kingdom Viridiplantae; phylum Streptophyta; class Magnoliopsida; order Lamiales; family Oleaceae; genus Fraxinus; species Fraxinus platypoda. The sequence continues at coordinate 11,047 of CAIGRT010082281.1, read as the reverse complement.
TGTACATATCATTTAAATGAGGTTGATTTACAAAGAAAAGTTGATAAGAAAAAACAATGAGAAAAATATAGGCAGATTGAAGATCTCATGATTGCTATTTGGGCTGGCTACCGTTCACTTCTCTGTCCACTGCAATATAGATTGTGATGATACACTATGCAACCTGAATTTTGATGGAACGCTTTCATTGGGAATCGTGCTCATCTTCATACTGATGTTGAGAATGAGCTTTTATTATGTTACCCTCCCCCTTTCTTTGTTTCAAGTTGGAAGTGGCTAAATAGGCCCAACGACATTTAGAAAGTATAATTGGCTTTCCAGTACTTTCCCACCTGGGGTATGAAAAACTTGTTGATTATGAGAGCTATTGACTATTAAGTTTCCACATACTGTCGCAGCTTATAATTTTCTAATCTCGTATCAGTTTGACCTCCGTACTTGTGCATTTACTTCCAATCCTTCTGAGGAAAGGAGGAAGGACCACACACACACATATATCATGCTCGTTCACTCAGTGTCATCCCCTTCATCTTCAATCGTGACTTCGAAGTCTATTTTTATCCTTCTGATCCTATTCTTGATCCAATGTGGGGATAGGGTTCTAATCAATTAAATAATTCGAATTTGAAAGCACTTCGATCACTTGAAGAGGGACAAAATAGTGAACCCATGACACAATTGTCCAATTTACCATTTTCCTTTAGGCCTTTTGTCCCTCAGAAATGCTCCTGGGCTTTCAGTTTAGGCCACAAATTCAGGCCCACAGCCCAAGCAGAACCAATTCTTCACAATCATTAATTTTCACCCCCAAATAAATTCTTGAATTGCAGAAAACCCCTCAAAATCTTCAAATTTATGTATTGTGCACCAATCAATCCGTTAACGATAAGGCAGCAACAGAACACCAAAAAGCTATTCAAGAAATAGAATTAACAACTAGGAAAATAAGAGCCCAGAAAATGGCTTGCTGTTTATCAACAGGAACAACAATGGCGTTTTACAGAGGCAGTAATTTTAGTGGCCCATCAGCTTCACTGTCTCTCCTCACTGGTTCAAGAACAGGAGCCCTCAGATTGAAAGCCAAGGCCGTAAATTCTTCTGGGATGCTTCTTCACTGCTCATTCACTCAGGCTTCTTCTTGCCTTTCCCTCTCTTCCAGTTCTTCATTTTCTGGTAATATTACAGTTTTGCCCACTTATTGTGTTTTGGTAATTTTAATTGTTTTAGTGTTTGTTTAGTAATTTTATGGAGAAGTGGTGGTTATGCTCTAATTCATGATATTTAGTGATCTTGTTTTGTTTTTAATAGTCTGTTTCTTTTATTGGGATATACAACGAGGGATAATATTGTAGTCTTCTTCTTCACTATCAAAGTGAATCATTATAGATTTGTGCGTTTGCATTGTGTGTTTTGTGTTTATACTATTTTATTGCTTTCATAAGAAGGGATCAGGGCTTAATTCGTAACAATTACTAGGAAGAGTTTATAAACGTTTAAATTATAATATAAATAGATAGTAATGAGTTGTCCATGAGTGGTAGTACTTCTGGTTCCTCGAAACGTGTGGATAAAAATGTGACTCAAGTGTTTATGACAATTCATAAATGACTGAGTATTTATGAATAATTCATAAACATGAGCCAAACATAGGCTTAAACTTAATGCAATAGCATTCAAGTACTAAAAGACCTTACTTTTATTGTTTTCTACTATCCCTGCTATATTTATTGTTTACAAAACATGAAAATTTCGTATATGGTTTTAGTAACTTCAAGAAACAAAGATTGCTGTTTGTTGGCAATTTTTGTTTTCATCGGTAGAGATTATTATTTGTGATGCATTATTAGCAGGGTCATCATTGAGTTTGGACTTGAATTCGAGCATGGGAGTAAGTGTTAACAAAAGGCGTGGCCTGGTAGTGAATGCTAAGAAATATGCTCTCTGTCAAACGAAGAGGAACAGGTCAAGGAAGTCACTTGCTCGGACACATGGCTTCAGGAAGCGTATGAGTACCACCAGTGGACGAGCAGTAATCCAGCGCCGACGTGCCAAGGGAAGATGGGTCCTGTGCCCGAAAACCAACCGTAGCAGTGGCAAACGTGTTTGATCCTTCATTGTTTTGGCTCATGTGATTGATTCATATAGGTAATGCTATGGTTCGAGTACGTGCATTGTGTTGTCTCAGTTGTTTCTTTCGTTCTTCTTCTTTTTTTGGGTAATTTGATCATTTTGTTGGAAATATTATTGTCAACTTATTTCTAACATTTCTCATAGCTGCATCATTTCGTGCTGAATTTATCATTACATGGAAAATCTAGGACAGAACGTTTATGTTCAGAATGAGAAGAAAATGTTCAAAATGTGGTTTTTATAATGAGTCGAGATGCAATATTACATTGATGATTTGGTTCTTCATACAATTTTAGATACTATTACTATGTACACATCACTTGCACATAACACAAATATACAGTACTAGGAATAACTGAGGTCCTTGAGGAATTCATAGGAAAGACCAAATTCACAATTTACAACAATCTAAGCAGTTGGATAGGAAGCTTCCATTGCAATACCACATAGTCCTTCCTTAGCATCAATGCCCCTTTCCATTCTGATATATCCCTCTTCACCCCAACTTGTTCCCCATGAGTTCTTGACTAACCAATACTTTGTCCCGTCTTCACTCGTCCCATACCCTGCTGCTGTAACACCATGATCTAAGTTAGTCCCACAATATCCAGTAAAAACACCACTTGTGTAGAACTGAAAAGCCAGTCCACTGGCATCAATAGCTACGGATACTGGCTGACTAGCCACAGCTTTCAATAATGAAGATTCATCGTTAGCGGTGACATCTTCATAGCCAGTGATCTTAGCTGCACGTGAAGCTTCCTTCTGGCTGTTGCACGTGCCATCAGTTCCATCGTAGGGGTAATTAGATTCAGTGGTGAGGCCATGGTTGTGTAATATGAATTTGAATGCATCATCCATTAGTCCACCATTACATCCTTGATCTTCACCACTTACGTCGCAATCCACTAGTTCTTGTTCAGACAATGAAATCAATTTGCCTGTTTTTAGTTGGTTGATTCCTTCCATGGCTGCAACAGCAGAAAATGCCCAGCAGCAGCCTGTTTGTTTGCATTTTCAAACAGGTTATTACAAATGAAAATGCACCTTTTTGTAATTCGCTTAGTGCTCGATCTCAGATTATGCAGTACAGTGTACAAAATTTTAACGTCTTTTTCTTCATTAAAGCCCAGAGAATTTTGAAAAGTCAAAAGTGCTTTTGAGTTTGTTTATATAATTTTATGTAAGTGTTTTATCTTGTTGAAAAGAGCTTTTAGACTAAGCTGGTCCAATTTAGCTTCTTCGAGAAACTTTTCTACAAGAAGTAAGAGTAGAATTTCATGCCAAACTAGCCCTTAATAGTGTCTAGTACTAGTATTAGTACCTGCAGTCCAATGTAAACAAACAAGGGATTTGCTTTATAGAAAATTTTGTCTTACCACATTGGCCCTGATCCTTGACTCCGGTTACGGCTCCTTTCTTTCTCCAGTCCATGCTTGTAGGAACTGCAGTTACATTTTCATACTTAAAGCCTGTAGCACCATTCGACTTTTTCTGGAGGGACGTCTTGTATCCGTTACGAGAGGCACGAAACTCTTCATTTGTCATATCAGCAAATTCATTTACACCTAGCTTGTAACGCCGAGTCCCTTCAATATTGAAAGACTATAAACTCCACATTCTTCTGGAATATCTCGAACCGAGTTGCTTTCTCTACATTATCTTTGTACACACGTCCGTACTGGGCTATCCATTGCTCGTGTTTCTCAGTCATGGATGCTCCCTGGAGACTGCGGGAAGCTTCAAGAGACGAACAAATCCCTAAAACTAACACAAATGTAAGAATCAAGTTCCTCTCAAACGACATTGTCATTTCTATTTAACTTTGTATTGAATGATAGTTTTCGAGTTAGGATTGAACAAAATAGAGAGACAAGACGTGGGTATATATAGACTGGAAATTGTTCATTCATTAATTTATGCTAAATAGAATTCTCACTATGATGTGAATCTTATTATAATGTATCAGAAAGTTTCGTAGACGGTGCTCCATTAAGACCTGTTTTGTTGTACATACGTACTCCATTGGGACCTCATATTCACCCAACTGTGTAATCCTTTTGATGTTTCTTCTCCAATTTTGAGTTATTTTCTAATATATACTTTTTTTGTAAGCTACTTAGGGCCAGTTTGGTACTGCTTTTTCTTCTCTTACAAGTGACCAATTTCTTCTAAAAGTTCTTCTAGATGGATAGCGTACTTTTAGAAAATAATCCAAGCAGATTTAAAAATTACTTTTGGCTTTTCAAAAATTTTGTCGAACACCAGTATTTGATAGAGAAGCTCTACGATGCTAACATGTTTTCTACCATGCACTGAAAACGACTAGACGCGATTAAAAAATAAAAAAAATGAAACAACGTACTCACTTAACCAAGTTTTATGTGTATTTTACGTTTATATCGCACAATAGTCAAATCAATAATCAATTGAACACTGATTAAGCTAATTACACTAAAAACTTTGTGAATTCAACAGTACACTTTTTAACGTCAAATTAACAACTAAGTTCGTATTTTCAATTCGCGATGCCAAATTATATCGGTGTAAATTATTCATATAATTACATATCCATCAATCTATCTCTGTAAATTATTCATATAATTATGTATCTATCTGTCTGTGTTGATCAGCCGTCTAAAACTCGCAAATTACCAATCAAAACTCCGTCGAAGCTACTCAGTTATTCTACACTAAATTCTTCATAAATATTCTAGCATTTACAGTGTTCTTATTCAATCTCTTTCTACCGTTTGAAACTTGTATGATAAACCATTTTTATTGATTGCTTGGTCACATCGGGTAAAAGAATCCAATTCAAAATAGAATCAGTACGATGATCGGGATAATGAGTAATGTGAAAACAAGATATGTTAAGATTAAGGACGTGTTCGATAGAGATTAAAATTAAAAAACTAACCGTTATTGTTGACTTTTATTAAACGAGCGGAACCTTTTCAATTTTAATTGAATTTTAATCTCTCCAACATGCTTTTTGAAATATGCAAAAACTCCATTCAATTCTCTACGGGAAGGGAGTTTTCGAACATATTCAAGAGTTCAATATGACTTGTCACTTCAGCCAAAGACGCAAGATGAAACTTCACCACCGCGGAATGCCTTTGCAAAAAGATGAGGAATTGTATTCCCAAGAACATCGAAAGATCCAATGACAAGTGGACATAAATACAAATTGAACATCGAAAGATCCAACGGCTTTGCAGCTGGGTTTTCCATTTTTTGGTATATTCAGTAATTGAATCATCATTACTATACGAGTTTCGTACTTAGTTTCAACTCAAAATCTTAAATTCAGTATCTCCAATTCTTCATACACTGCCCTGGTGGTTCATCTGTTTAATCATTGACACCCTCCAGGGGCAACTGCGCAGGAATGTTCATTTCTTCCCTGAGCGAAACAAAAAGCGCCATTAAATGGTCAAATGATGTTAAGAACATGAATAAATCGTCCTAATTCAAAATTGACTTGTGTCTCCGCAAAGGCAGGCCAAAACGTATCTGCATGATGAATTATATACCGGCGTCGTCTCACTGACCAACCTTGAGCCCTGTTATTTTGAGTCTAAGCAAACTTCTTTGTTGAGATTTAGACCAAGAAGATTAGAAAACTGAACCCCTGCAAGCATATAAAATTAACCCATATCTATCACTGATAAAATCAGTGCCTAACAAAAGCAAAGATATTATCTATAAATGTTAGAAGCTGGCAATGAATAGCTGATGCACTTTCCAATGTACAACAGTTGTGTGGAACAATTCACAGATAATACCTCAACAAATCTTGAGAGAGCTTTTTCCATCTCTTGCTTAGCTCTGTGCACCCTCCTCAGTACTAAACGCTGAGGGTGAATAGTTTTTGAGAGTAAGGTACCAATAAACATATACGTATTTGCCCATTATAATATCTCTGTCTTACTCGAGCTTCAAAACATGGCAGCCAAGAAAAGCATAAGGAAGCAGATGCAGAGGTTTACCTCCCGTTCCAAGAAAAAAAGCTGTTCTGCACCATAAACCATATCACCTATCAAAGCTGGAAACCATAATCATACTATACCGCAAATTCAAGATCATGGCATCATATTCCACAAGATTTTACAGAGATCCTCAACAGCTTTACTTAAGCAAGGGATTCTACAACCAATTTTTTTTTGTATTGAAATCTAAGATCAACAGTTCGTTTCTCAAAAAATAAAAATAATAATAAATAAATAAAATAAAAATAAAATTGTGCACAAATTTAGCCCCTCTTTGGGCACCATTTTTCGAAAGCTCATTTTCAACAACACATTCTCTCGTAAAATAATTTTACACGTAAACCCAAAATTTTTCCTTATTTTTTAACCACACATTATCAAAAAATCACTATTTCAAAATACATTTTCCTCCAAAAATGGGGCTCAAACAGGGGCTTAGTCTTGTTGCCCAATTATTGAAATAAAACGCTTCAGTGCCCAAACCCAAAAGTATCAAAGAAGTGTAGGACAGTTCAGCAATAAATCAACAACATTTCCAGAAATCTAAGTATCAGTGCAGCTTTGAATCACAGAAAAATGAAAAGAGGTTCTACAGTCCAATTTTACAACAAATGTAACTATCTGAATATATACGCCCCAAATTTCTTTGGTAGTGAAGAAACCTCCAAAGTCACCAAGATGAAACCTTAGCAATTGCACCATCAGTTTGACCACCTCAAATCAACAACAGTATCACATTACAAAATTTCAAGACGCGCAACACCAATGACAATGAAATGTCCTAACTTTTCCCCATTTACTTATGTCCAACTAACATCTCTTTTTCGGGCAACTAACCAAAACCATCCATATGTCCATTTTCCCAGTACTCTCAGTTCTGATATGGAACCAAACAACATATTCATCACTGCAGACATATTTAATAGTTTATGAACGAGAAGCCTGACACTGGACATAAGCACCATTACTTGCAAATCACAAGGCACAACAGGAACAATTTTGATAACTCAAAATGTAAAATCTACCATGTCCAGCCAATTCCAAAATTACAAATAGTCAATTTCAGCAGTGCAACATAAAATTGTCCAGTCTACGATAACTAGGCAGACTGCCAAGGAACACTAACTTTGAGAGAGAGATACCACCACTAAGCTTCATTTCATGTCCAACATAAGTATACAAAATGAAGTTGCATTTTATCCAGCAATGCTTCCATGACAATGAGCATTAGAACTCATGTTGTACAGGACATATAAAACACTATAAATCATTCATCAGCATCAGGTTAGATTGGAGATTCAGCCTCTGTTTGTCTCCCTTAAAAACAAACCTCTCCTGGAATGGCATTATCATGACTCAGCTGCTGAGTCATGATAATGCCATTCCAAGAGAGGTTTATCAGGCTCAAATTTATAAACCAAATAGTGTTTTAGCAATTTCCATCCACGTATAGATCACTCATAGGAGAGCTCTAAGATTGAATTGACATCATTTGAAGTAGAAAACCGAGATCAGCAAAATGAGGATATCAATCTCACAGTATAAGATGTAGAAAACCAAGCTGCCTTGACTGTTAGAAAATGAATATACAGTATAAAATATATATCTAATTTGATCCTACAGTAAAACTCAATATTTTAGGTCGTATGCCCTCGAATACAGCTAAAACCGGTGAACAGTACCAAAAGGGCAACAACTGCTACTGAAAGCAAGAGCGCCACCTCTCACCACCCCAAATAACAAAAACATGGTTCTTTTTCTTTTTCTGAAATAAGAAATTTGTTCATGAAATTGAGGGTGAGGTGGGAATGGTTAGTCTTTCCACTTCATATATAAACAAACGATTTGTAAGTCACAGCTGCATAGCATCAATTTTTTATTCATTGGAAAGGGAAAATGTCATCTTAGGATAGCTTCAAATTTGCTTCCAAAGGGTATAAGTTAATAAACAACGGATAAGAACAGAGGTCAATACCATTATGCCACTTTTCAAGTGACTGAATACAGTCTCACTAAAAGAAAAGAGAGAGGGGGATGGGGTTTCAGAGAAGGGAGAAGTGATATGGTCAATCTTCAGATTTTAGATATATTCAAATAAATCGCAAGTCATAGTTTCAATCAATTTTAATTCATTTAAGGGGAAACATCATCTTTGAATCAATTCCATTGTGCCAATTTTCACATCAATGCAAAGACATACAACGCGAGACTCCTTACGGCAAAGGAGAAAAACATGAATCTGCATATAATCAAGGATATTATTTTATTTTGACACAAATTGGCTCCTGTAAAATTATAATTCACTGCCAAGCAATTGGACACTCTTTCAGATACCACAATGATAAAGTAGCATATTTGCCAAACCGGCATACATGATAGGAGTACCCAAAAAACTTATAACTTGAAGTATCAGAAGTAAGCAAATTTTCAAATACTTAGCAGCTCGTTCTTCACATAATACAGCAATTTGTTCCAACTAAGCAAATTCTAGCAAACAACTCAGTCATAAAACCACAGCTTATAGGAGCAGATAGGGTAGAGTTGAAGCAGCCACAGATCTCAAGCAGTCCATACCATTTAAAGCATTTGCATCCAAGAAGCTGTCATAATACCTGAATAGATACCCATGCATAACTCAATCATCATTCAAAATTCAAACATAACAAAAAGAGTTATGTTAAGGCTAAGAACTATATCAACTAAAACATTTATTATGAACGTGTGAAATCAACATTCCGGCATCCGAATATTAATGGCGTGTTCGGTAGAGATTAAAATCGGATTAAAATTGAAAAACTAACCGTTATTGTTGACTTTTATTAGACGAGTGGAACCCAATAACGGCTATATTTTCAATTTTAATTGAATTTTAATCTTAGCCAAACATGCTCTTAACTTTATTAAACAATTCCTTATTTCCCGCTATTTACACAATTTCTCTTCCAAAGAAGCAACGGTAGCCTCTTGTATTGTGGTTGGTGATGGTTATGTGAAGGACTCTCCAGGACATGAGAAGAACAGAAAAAAGGAGATCGAGTGAAGGGTTTTACCTCACTTTACCCAGAGCCACTAGTCCATTACAAAGGACGGAGGATGATGACAGAACCAAGATACCATAAATTCCCAAGTAGAGGTAACCTCGCATGTCACATACCTCATAACTATTTTTATAACAAATACAGTCCATTCACACCCAATCCAAAAACATTTATTGATAGAATCTAGCAACTTTACCATAACCATCAATAAAATATGTTAAATCATATAATTTAAGCTGTATAACACAATTACCTCATAACTACTATTAAACAAATAAAATCCGATCATACTCAATCCAAAACAATTATTGCTCGAAGCTAGCAGCTTTAACCATAATAGTAAATAAAATATGTTAATCATGTAAATTAAGCTATATAACACAATTACCTCAGTAATAGGGTGGCATAGCCTGGTATGGAGGAAACCTAGGTCCTGGACCAATCCCAGGCTGATTCTGCTGGGAAGCATACGACGGCTGAAGACCATAGTTCCCGCCATCTGGGTAACCCCCAGAACTTTGTAGCCCACTAGTACTAGAAGGCATTCTGTAGCCCCCAGTATTGCCCAATCCTCCAGTGTACTCCCCTGTTACAGCTCCAACATTAACAGCTCCAGTGCCACCAACAGGACCACCATACTGTGACTGACCACCTCCATACCCACCACCATACCCTTGCCCACTTAGCCCTCCAGGCCCTCCAATGGCAGCACTATAACCTGGGTTCTGATGCACTATACCAGCCTGCTGCTGGGGTTGAGGCATATTTGGGCCTGGTCCATAGCCCATATAACCAGTTCCTGATCCATAATTTGCCACAGGCATTCCCTCGCCAGGAACTCCAGTGAGACCAGCATTCGGTATCCCAGGGACAACTCCCCCACCGGGCCCAACATTCGGCTTCTGCCTTTTATTATCCGTTGCCAACTTACAAACCACTTGATGCCCATCAATAGTCTTCATGGGTTCAAGCAATGAAGCTTTTGCACCCTCCTCAGTTTTATAAACAAAAAAGGCAAAACCTTTTGGCTTCCCGGTCTGCTTATCAAATCCTAGAGGCCCTTCCTCAATCTCACCATACATGGAAAAAATCCCCAACAATCTCTCAGAGGAAATCTCAAACGGCACATTACCAACATAAATCTTCCTCAACGCCACATCAGCTGAGTTAGAATTCGCAGAACTTCCAGCGGCAGCCAGCTGAGTAACAGTAATACGCCCATCGATTTTCTTATTAGGCTCCTTCAGTGCTAAGATCGCAGCATCAACGTGTTTAAAAGTAACAAACCCATACCCCTTCGACTTACCCGAAGCCTTATCAGTAATAACAATAGTGTTGGCCTCATCAAGTTCTCCGTGAGCGGAGAAAACCTGGCGAAGCTTCTCAGTGGTTGTTTCCCATCCAAGGCCGCGCACAAAGAGCTTGCGCTGGACAGGATCCGCATCAGCTACCGCTCTAACAGCCTCTAGCACATCTGGATGACGAAGAACAGCCTCACGAATTATACCTAACAGCTGCTCCTTCGTGAAGGGTTCGAGGATTTTTTGTGCGTCTTCGGGGGACAAGAAGCTGGGTACCGGTGGTACGTTAGCGGCTGCAGCACCATTTAAGTCGCTGGGTACAGAATAAGGTACGCCATTGTCGTCGGCTTTACGCTTCTTTGTGAGATCCATCAATGAAATTAGGAATTAGAAAGAAAACCCTAAACGAAAGGGTTGCTGCAGTCTACCTTTATAGAGCACTTAAACCGACATACAGAATACGACGTAGTATCGATGTGGTTATGTTTCGTCTTTGGGCTGTTAGGGTTCGACCTTCACTAAAGCAACCGCGCTATGTGTACAAAGCGAGTTGACAAACCCGGGTTACAAAGTGACGTGGCAG
>CAIGRT010082254.1:0-13286 GCA_903798405.1 Fraxinus platypoda | reverse complement strand
TTTTATTCCTTTGGTCTCCCAGCTGAAATGTATATATATGTGTCCTTATAAGTTACAACTATTTTCCTTTATTTGTAGCATAGAGGCTGAGAAAAAACCTCCGAAGTGTCGTAAACAACGTCACATAGCTCTTGTATGCAGGCGTGCATCCAATTGCAAGGCAATAATGGTGGTTACTTATCTTTGTGTGCTCTCGTATGATATTTTTAATATGTGTTGGTACGTTAGACTATATCAAACTTAACCTACTCCTTGTTTCCCTTGTCCTCCTTGCTTGGAACATGTATTGAGGTCTTGTGTTGGTCATCATGACAAAGGAGCAGAAAGGATAGTTAGTATTAGATTTTTATAAAGCAGAACATGTATTGAGTTTCTTGTGTGGAAATCCTCTTCCTTGTAGAAATCATTATTGCACTCATGTGTACCATGCCTTAGAACGTTATACATCAAAGTCAGTTGGAGTCAGACGTCAGTACAGATGAGTCCTGTAAAAAGCAGTGAAATCTATTTGTTGCGACTGTGTCGTAATGCTGAGTCTTGGCAAATTCTTATGTTAATTTTCTTTCCAGAAATCCATACAATAACCTTTGTTTTTGAATGGACCTCAACTTTTAATAGTATTTATATATTTACTAAATCAACAATCTTAATATTCTAGGAATGCACCACTGAATTTATGGGATTCTCTTTCTGTGATCTCATTCAGGAGCGACATCCTAAATGTCTACGTGCTTGTCATTGATCGAGCGAAATCCACAAGCATAGAAAATCGTTGACAAGTAATTGATTTGAGTAATTTAAAGTATCGTTCCATAGGGAATAAATTTCAATTTAAGTTTATTAGTCTTGTATGAAATTCGAAGTATGTAAAATAAAAAAGATTATTTTGATTTTTTATTTTTCCTAAATTAATATAAGAAACATTGAAAAACCGAAGTTTATGTTAAATTATGGATGATATTATTGAATTTAGAGTCCGTCTATTGTTATCTATTTCAATTCTCAATTATTTAATCTAATTTCATTGATCCATTCTTGACAATCGATAAAGCTAAGGTATTTAACTTTCTTTTTCAAAATAAATTAATTTTATTTTAACCACGACCCAACTCTATTCCTAGTGTGAATTCGAAGGATTAGAACACGTTAAATTTAGATTATCTATATGACTAGTGCGTTCACATTACCGTATTCTAAACTTATTGTGAGTCTCTAAACACTACAACAAACAACTAATTATCTAATTCATTTTCAAGCAATTAATAATTCAATGAAAATGCAAAATTAATTAAGAAAAGCAAGCAATACTAAACTAATAGTTTTTAAAATAAATAAACAATATGGTTTATGTTTATCCAATATAGAAATGCATCTAGCTAAATATGTTTCTAAAGATAAAACAACAAAAAGAATAGAAAAGCATTAATTTATAACTACTAGAATGAGATTTCGAGGTCTAATTCTTGTTATTGTTCTTCAACCTCGAGCTTTGGTTCTTAAAGTTCTTGATGTTCTTGATTCAATCCATATGTTAGATTTGTTCTCTTCTCTAATTGATGTTGAATTGGTCCCTCATTTCATGATAGATTTTATGATATGAATGTGATTTGCGAGGGGGGGGGGGGGGGGAGAGAGAGATTTTCAATGGCTGCACATGTCTTATATTATACAAGGTGAATTAGGTTAAGAAAAATGTCAAAATTGGGTTTCTAAAGAGTTCGAATCAAATAATGAAAGTAGCCTTAGCATTGCGCATGGTTATGTCTCTACGCATCTATTGGTATTGTTATCATAACTTTCTCTCTTGATATTCGATTTAGGTGATCCAATGAGTTGGAAATCTAAATCAAAGGTCTACAATTATTGTAGAAGTAGTATTCTCCCAATTCGAATGTTTACTATAACAAAAATGGGACTCAATCTCCGACTAAAAATCTGGAGCGTAACTTGTGCGGTTGGAAATTGATTTATAAAAATAGGTTGACTATATTTTATTCCTTTGAAAACTAATTGCATCCCATGTGATCTTCAATCGATGTTTTGTTGTCCAAATCAACTATAAGATATTTGCACTTTGGTCTCCAAACTTTGGAATTCTTTCATTTTCAGCCATTGCTCGTTTGTTTGTTCCAATTCCACCCATTTGTATTAAGATCAACCTAACAAACATAATTAAGCTATAACTTATCCAAATCATTAACAAAAGGACTGGAGACGTATTTTTGAGATCTGGAGACCGTGGCTTTTCTTACAAAAAGGACTGGAGGTGTGTTTGTCTCTATTTGCTCCTTAATTCTTGTGCCACTTGTCTATTGGATTTTCAGCTTTTGCGCGTAATGATGCTTTTTCTGCGGCAACATCTTTAGACTCTGCCGTTTCTTGTATTGTCTTGGCAATAGAGGCCTTTACTTTCAAGCGGTGGCATTGAGCCGGAGAAATTCTAGCTGATAGTTTGAGCGGTGTTTCCTCCCGTTGTATTTTTAGATTGGCTCATTACTGCTATATCTCCTAATTATAGCTTTTGGTGATGATTTTTCCCCTGGATTTCCTTCCACGGGATTCATTTCTTCGATATCCTAAGATTTTTGAGTTATAGTAGAATTTTGTGCTTTACTTTGTTCTAGTTTCCCATAGATGTCGCTAATTTGTTGACGGTAGAACCTAGATCGAATGATTTTATTGGTAAACAATTAAAATTAAAGTCAAAGTAAATACAATCAACAAATCCTCTCACCTAACTATGAGTTTCACCTCCTAAATTTACTAGTTCAGTGTTTAAACTAGAACAGAGGGGAAATAGCTATTTGAAATGGAGATATTTGAATTGCATGCCTTCTCGGAATGGAGGGGGAGGTATTTATACATTTTCCTCCAAGCGTTGGAGTGGTCTGGTAATTTTTGCATTGCGCCTCTGGCTACCTCTTATTAGCAATATGATAACTGATTTTGGTTAAGAATCACATTTTATTCATTTGCCAATATGCCCCTTATTAATATCCAATGTCCGACTGTACACGGTGGATGGTTTGCAATGCTTAGGTGAACCTTATGCCTTTTTTATACTTTTTACTTGTAGATTTTTGTACTTCGTCGGAAGGAGAGTATTGCAATGTATGTGTTGTGTTCAACGGAGCAACTTTATTCAGAACCATGGGCTTTTCTGCGAGGTCTAACATATATAGTCTTCGTAGTCCGAGTATAATATTTATATTAATTTGAGGACTATTTTCGTTCACACGAAGAACCTGTAGTTCACATAAATTTCCTTCATGGTGCAATCCGCATTTGATCTCATCCGTTCTATTTTTATATCTTGGTCAGGCGCCTTTAGTCTTGCAGAGGTTACAATTGCGAAAACTGCTTGAAAATTTCTTCTTGGTTTAATCTATGGTTTAGACCTTTCATCTGAACCTATAAATATATTCTTCCTTTTTACCATTGTCATTTCTATTTCTTGCGTGTAGTTTGCAACGACATCCATGTTACCGACGCTTCTGCTTCTTTTTTTCTTCTAATACATGTTTTTTCCATCCAGGTTTGTGTTCGTTCCCTCTTTGTTTTCAAGACTTGTCTCTATGAGCAATTTTCTTGATTTCAGACATTATGTCCTTGGGGGTGACCTTGATTGATATTTTTCTCTTCAGAGGAATCTTGGGGTTTTGATGTTGATTTTGTAGCGAAAATTTCTTTTGTGACCTTTAGGGCTACGTTGTGTAGTCACTCCCATTATAGGGTTCAGGAATATGTTGGGGAAAAGGTCTTATTATTTTTTATTAGTTAGAAGGGTTTATAGCTTTGCTATGCCCCAAGTATCTTCATGCCCTTCTTCATCCGGCCACGCAATTTTTTATAACTGCTGAAAATGGGGTTCTCAACCTCCTTTTTCTTTACCAACTTTTAACTTTGATGTATGGGAGGTTTAGGTTTTATTCATCAAAAGTAAGGATCAACTTTCGATACTAATAGAAAGTGTTATTTCCGTTCTAGGGCATCATTCATAGCTTCCTCTTTCATGTGCAGGTTACACTGACATTCAATTTATGAAAAATGAAGATTAACTTCAATACTGCTTCCGAACGTCAAAAGCTGGCTCCTCTCTTCTCTAAAGACTCAAGAAAAGCATGCTACTTTTGTTACCAAAATCGATGCTGAGCTTTTTTGCCTTAGGAAAGAGCTTCAGTTTGTTAGGAATGAGCAATTCGCTCTTCTAAAGATTAGATTAGGTGAAGAGCAAGAAGGCTTTGCTTTTTAACCAGCTGGAAAATACCGAGACGAAACTGGCTCGCGTGGAGTCTAGTCTTGCTAAGGTGAAGGATAATGAGCAAATGCTCATGGAGGAGTTTATGCAGGATAAAGGCAGCAAGGTTCTTGATATTATTATGGATCTTCATCCTGAGTGGGACCCAAGTTTTTCAGAGGATTGCGAAGAGGGTGTCAAAGACACCTCTGTTGGAGAAGATGATTTGTTAGCCATCCAGCTTCAAGTGATCTGTCCGCTTCTACTGAACATGCTTCTATTCCTCCCAGCAAAGTTGTTGTTATGCATAAGCCAGGCAACGCATCCTAGGTGAATATGTCCTTTGATGGCAACACTTCACTTGGTCTAGATGATCTCGCTTTTGGAAATCTCCAACCTTCTATGAATCTACAGGTATAGCTCATTTTTATTCTCATTTTCTCACATTTATAGTACTTATGATATTTCATTCTATTTTGTATGAAAATACCGTTATGGTAAAATTCATTATAGAAATATCATTGTTTGCCTTGTACAAATTGATTTGTTTGGCCATCTCTTTTGGGATCGCATTGTCTTGCTGATTTTATGATATCATTACGCTTTGCACGAAATACTGTATATCTAGCTCATAATAGTTATTTACGCTTTGCATAAGTATGTTCTTAGTATTTGCATATCAAGCATGGGGCTTACTGATCCTGTGCCAATTTCTATTGGACTATGCAATTTTCCACACATAATATTTCACTAAATCATCATTACAACATAATGGGATGTGGATTACAATTTTTTTCTTTATCATAAGAACTTTGCACATATTTACATCATGTCATGACAATTGAGTTTGTCATGACGTGGCCTTGTCCTTCGACAATAATTTCCTTTGGGGTGGAAATTAGCCTCCATTTTCAGTTGAAATTTCTTTTGGCACGATAGACTTCGCTTTTGATTGAAAATTCTTTGGCGGATTGAGGCTCGCTTTGGTTCTCGTACTTCTACAGATCTTGTATTAAATTAAGTATTGGTCTGTATGTCAAACCTTTGCTTCCTTTAGTACTTGCGAAGTCATATTTACTGGGAGACAGGTGTTTCACCCGCCCTTCTCAGTTTTGGAAACTAACTTTCCTACAAAAGGATTTTTATGCATATTTTTGTTTTGTTTTACCATGAATATGGTACTACCCTTCGAGGGTTTTGGTGTTGCTTTCTATAAAGCGTTGAAATAAAATTCCCACACAGTAGGTTGATTTCCTTTTATAAAAGCTATGCCTGTGAGAGTTTCAAATTGAAGGCACATGTAGTGGATTGAAGTAATAGATTTTAGTTGCTTTAAGGTGAGTCTTCCTAAGACCGTTGTAAGCAGAATTACTGTCCATAATTAAGATATCCACGTGCCCTTGAAATGTGACAACTCCTCGCTGAGCTCATTCACTAATGTAATTTATCCCCTTGGGATAAAATTGTCCCCGAAGAAACTGTATATGTTCAACCATTGACAAAGAAGGACGATTAACCTACATTTGGTCAAAACACTTCCAAATAGAATATTAACAGAACTGCATTTATCTACCATCATGCGGCCTAGGCCGTTATAGGCTATTATAGCTCAAACTACATCACAGAAGGGATGTATGACTCTGTATTCATCACGACTGTCAAAGGTAATTGGAAGATAAATGAGTTTAAGGTTACCTCGAATCCATCATACCTCATGTATGGACCTTTTAGCAGTGTTGGTATATCTCTTTTACTTGATGCATTTCCATTGATATGAGGGCCTCCAATTATAGTATTAATTTCTTTGATCGGATGGAGCAAAATAGAAGCATTGCCTTTTTTGTTCGCCCTACCATATTCTCACTCCCTTGACGGATGAGGTGGTTTTCTATTCGGTCATTCCTTGTAAACCTCCTTGCTGACTTCGCAACTTTATCATTTTTTTATATTTCGTAGCTCCCATCCGTGATCTGATCCCTAGAATGATGTGTTCTGCAAAACTTTGCTTTCTTGTCCTTAGGAGAAGTATGATCTTCGTTCGCGACGGATGTGGAGGCTAGTGATATTGTGTGGACCCTGTCTCTAGATTCCATGAAATGAGAATACTGTTGTTTTGGTAATTTTAAAATATGTGTGGGTTCGCACTTGCTATATCTTCTTCTGGTTGGCAATAGTATCATTTGTCTGAATTTCGCTTTGGATTAGATTTACCAGTTTGTCGTAAGAAGTAGGTCTTTGGTTGCGGACATCACACCAGAAGGGAGTCTCCATTAGTAGACCATTCCATAAGGTATTCTGGCCTTCTCATCCGAAATAGTTTTGTAAGCTATCAATTTGACACAAAATCGTGGGAAATAGCTCTTTAGGGACTATCCTCCCTCCTGCTGCATATCATTTAACCACGTGCTGGGGCTTTTCCCAATCTATTTCTGACAAATGCCCCTAGGAAAGCTTATTTCAATTGGGGCTAGCTCCTAATAGATCCTAACGGTAATTTGCTATACCATGTTTTGGCCGATCCATCTAGTGTTAAGTGGAATCCTTGGCACTTTAGTAAGGGGTTAGCTTTTTTCAACTTTATTTGTGTCATGTATTCACACGAATGGTACATGAAGTCGCCTTTCCCATTGTATTTGTGAATTATTGGGCAAATGAAATTATCAATGATAAGCACCTCTTTGATTTCCTTGGAGAACAATACGCATTGTTCGTCATCGTCCATTTTGTACGATCTGGTTGGAAGATCTCCATAATCTTTAGTGGAGAAAGTATTGTATAATGCATCACCATAGTTCTTATCTCTCGGTTGCCCTTGGTGGTAGTTTTGGGATGATCTTCTGTCATAGGAACAAAGTTTATCCTTAGATTTTCCAATTGTGTTTTTCCCTTCATATCACTCTTTTCTTCTTCTCTTGAGATTGTAATTTGTCTTTGAGATCTAGAGACTATGGTTTTTCTCATGGAAAGGACTAGTGGTCTATTTTTCTCCGTTTGCTCCTAAATTCTTGTGCTACTCGTCAACTGGATTTTCAACTTTTGTGCACAACGATGCATTTTCTTGGGCTAACATCTTCATACTCGCTGCCATTTCTAGTATCATTTTGGTAACAATGGCTTTCCTTTTTAAGCGGTGGTGTTGAGTCGGAGAAATACTGGCTGATAGCTTGAGCGGTGTTTTCTCCTACTATCATTTTGGATTGGCATCACTGTTTAAGAGCCAATCACTGCTATATCTCCTCACTATAGCTTTTGGTGATGACTTCTCCTCTAGATTTCCTTGCGATGGATTCATTTCTTCAATGTCCTAAAATTTTTGAGTTATCGTAGAATTTTGTAGTTTACTTTGTTTTAGTTTTCCACGGACAATGCCAATTTGTTGACGGTAAAAACTAGATTGAATAATTTTATTGATAAAAAATTCTAATGAGATATTAATGTAAATTCAATCAACAAATAATCTCACCTAACTACGAGTTTTACCTCTTAAATTTACTAGTCCAGATGCTTCAACTAGAACAAAAGGAGAAATAGACATTTGAGATGGAGATATTTGAATTGTATGCCTTCTTCGAATGGAGAGAGAGCTATTTATAGATTTTCCTCCAAGCGTTGGGGTAGTTTGGTAATTTTTGTGCCATACCAGGTGGCTGCCTCTTATTAGCAGTTTGATAATTGATTTAGGTTAAGAATCACGTTTTATTCATTTCCTAATATGTCCCTTATTAATAGTGTGTGGCCAGTCTGTACAAGGTGGATGGTCATGATTCTTAAGCAAACCCTATACTTTTTTATCCTTTTTGCATGTAGTTTTTTGTACTTCGCGAAAGCGGAGATATTGCAAGGTACACTTTCAGTGGAGCAACTTTATTCAAAACTATGGGCTTCTCTACGAGGTCTAACATAGGTTTAACAAACCAATACCTCCTCCTATTTCTGAATTTACATTGAAACAAAAAAAGTCGAACTATCAGATTGAACCTACTCCTGGTTCCCCTTGTGCTCCTTGCCTAGAACATATCTTGAGGTCTTGCGTTGGTCATCGCAAAGGAATAGATAGGATGATTAGTATTAGATTTTCATGAAGCAGAACTTGTATTGAGTTTCTTATGTAGAAATCTTCTTCCTTGTAGAAATCATTATTACACTTATGTATGCCATGCCTTAGAAAGTTATACATCAAAGTTAGATAAAGTTAGTAGAGACGAGTCTTGTAAAATGTACACTCTTCCTTGTGAAATAGTGAAATCTATTTGTTATGACCGTATCGTAATTTTGAGACTTGGACAAATTCTTATGTTAATTTTCTATCTCACAAATCCATACACTAATCTTTGTTTTTTGAGGAATGGACCTCAACTAAAACAACAAGGTCAGTATTCTAAGAATGCACAACAACATTCAGCATAGTTATGTACCACTGAATTTATGGGATTCTCTTTCTGTGATCTCTTCCAGGAGAGACATCCTAAATGTCTACATGCTTGTCATTGATCCAGCAAAATATGCAAGCGTACCAGATCGTTGACAATTAATAGATTTGATTAGTTGAGAGTATCGTCCCGCAGAAAATAAATTTCAATTCAAGTTTAATAGTCTTGAATGGAATTCAAAGTATGTAAAATAAAAGAGATTATTTTGATTTTTAATTTTTTTTCTAAATTAACATGAGAAAAATTGAAAAGCTATGGTTTATATAAAATTATGGATAATTGTGTTGTATTTAGAGTATGCATATTGCTATCTATTTCAATTCTCAATTATATAATATAGTTCCGTTCATTCATTCTTGACAATCTATAAGACTAAAGCATTTAACTTTGAGAAAATTGCAGTCACGACAATAAACCTTTCGTTTATTAGCAGACTTCTCCCAAATCTTTCGTTTGTACCACATACGGTACCAAATCTTTTAAAAATTCACGCCTGGAGTCCAGATGGATGGAATCTATCCATTTGACCGTTAGTTGACCATTTAAAAAAATTGACCTCTTTTAACTAATGTAGAATGGGTAAAATGGTACTTTTATATTATTCTACATAAAATAATATTATAGTAATTAAATAAAAATAGAAAAAAATAAAAAGAACATTGTTCTTCTTCCCCACCCCACCCCACCCCACCCCACCTCAAAAACTGATCCAGAGATCCAGCCAACATCGGCACCACACCATCTCCTCCGATCAACACCGCCCAGTCATCCATTCGCACCTTCACGCCGCTGCCATCAACAATTAAATGTACAATTTGTTATTTACCTCAGTAAATGAAGCAAAATTTGGGTACAAAATCAAAATAGGAAGTTGGTGCAGTATCAATTTTTGAGGAAATCAAAACACAGAAAAGTGGTGGGGGGGAACCGGTGACAACTGAGACTTAAGAATCAAGTTAGCAATCATGCTCTCACCTTCGGTATCTTCCTCCGGCTTTTCTTTGACCGGAGATAATGTAGTAAATTTGTCATTTTTCGGCCTCATTGGCAGATGGAGCTTCATAGCTGATAATTTTCAACTTTTGTGCACTAAAACACAGGAAGCCATTTCTTCAAAAAAAGGGCACACCAACTAAAAAATAAGTAGTAAAATGCAAAATCCCTAAATGTGCAGTAAAATTATCTTCTTCCCTAAATTATTCAGATTATATCCACACATAGTGACACCCATAAAAAGATGTGGAACTGGAATGGCTTGTACTCTACCAAGTTTGGGTACACACCACTTCCCACCACTAGAAATGGCTTTCATTTTGTCTTTTCCCCTTTATTGTAATCACTAATTTAAAAGCCAAACAAATCCAACAAAGATTTTCCAGGAATTCCCTTTATTTAACAAATTTGAAACTTTGAAATTATCTAAGAAATGCTAAAAAATATCTCTGTGCTGGACCTTTTTGGTTCGCTTTGAGAAATTTGAGGAATTTGAAGTTTGTCGTGGAGGCGTCTGGTGGTGCCGGCGTTTGGGATGGAGTGGGAAAGGAATGGGTCAAGGAGAGAAGAAGGAGAGGGAGATTTTTATTTATTTTTTATTTTTTTAAATATAATTTTTATTGTGTTTTATATTAAAATTGTAAAGTTACTATTCTACCTTTTTAAAAATTGATCAAAGTTTACTATTATAGTCAACTAACGGTCAAATGAATGTTTTCCTTCCATTTGGACTCCGGTGCTAATTTGTGAAAGGTTTGGTATCGTGGGTAGCACAAATGAAAGATTTGGGCAAAATTTGCTACTTAATGAAGGGTTTAGTACCGCTGCTATAATTATCCCTTTAACTTTTTTACCCTAGATAAATTAATTCTATTTAATCATGACTTGAGTCTATTCCTAGTACGAATTTAAATTATTAGAATGCATTTAATTTCAAATTATCTCTATGATTACACACATGATATGTTATTACTAACATCTATTGATTGTGTGTTAACATTGTTGCAATTTAAACTTATTGTGAGTCTCCCAACACTATAACAAGTAACTAATTATCTAAATGATGATTAAACAATTAAATGATGCAATTGAAATGCAAAATTAATCAAGAAATACTAAACTACTAGTATTGAATTAAAATAAATAAACAATATGGTCCATCTTTATCGAATACTGAAACGTATCTAGCTAAATATGTTTCTAAAGATAAAACAACAAGAAAAATAGAAAAGCATAAACCGAAATTTATAACTACAAGAAAGAGATTTCACGGTCTAATTCTTGTTTCAACCTCAAGCTCTGATTCTTAAAGTTCTTGATTCAATCCACGTGCTAGATTTGTTCTCGTCTTCAATGGATATTGAATTGACCACTCATTTCTTGATAGATTCTATGATACGAATGTGATCTGAGAGCTAAGAGAAATTTTTCAATGGCTGCACATGTCTTATATTATAAAAGGTAAAATTAGTTCAAGAAAAATCTCAAAATTGGGTTCCAAAATAGTTCCAATCAAATAAAAAAGTCCGTAATGACCCATGTCTCTGTACCCAAGTCATTATCTTACGTACTGTCCGTTTTGAGTGGGCCTATGCCCACTTACCCCATCATGGCCTTCTATCGTGTCCTCTAACGTTCAAACCCAAGACATCTACCTGATAAGAGACTTAAATTGAATCCTGGTACCAATTGCCCACCCAAAGCGAAAAGTACGTAAGCTAACGGCTTGGGTATATAAACCTAAGTCATTACAAAGTAGCCTTAGCGCCGCACATGGTTATGTATCTGCTCAGCTATTAATACTGTTGTCATAACTTTTTATCTTGATAGTCGATTGAGGTTATTCAAATTGAGTAGGAAAGCTAACTCAAAGGGATACAATTATTGTAGAGATAGTATTTTCTCAATTCAAATGTTTACAAAGCTAAAAATGGGTCTTGTTACGTCAAATTGGCCGAAATCCAATTAACCCAATGGCCGGAGCCCAAAATACGAAGAGCCCATCTTTGTCGAGGCACCATCTTGCTGAAGCCTAGAATAAGCAAAACCTATTCTTGACGAGGCCCCTACTTCCACTGAAGCGCCAATGCTGAAGCTAGGCAAGAAGTCCACTTAAGAGGAGTACGAAGCTCAAACGATGACCCATATTCGAAGATCTTAAAATTGTGAAATCCTTTTAGAATGATTGATTGGATTGTTGTAATAAGTAAAAAGGTCAATCTTGTCAGTATAAGGTATGGGTTGACTGCCTCCTTTTTTGGTATTTAAGGACCCCAAGCTAGTAAGTCAAAATTGATGCCTAGGATGTGATGTTTCGCTTAAAGAGATGGAGGAACGTGTCCTCTCATCCAATTATTATTATTGTACATGTAATACTATAAATAGATCTCCTTTGTTCCATTAGAAGGGGATGATGAAAAGTTTGATATACACAACTCATGTCCTCTATTTTCATAAATATATAGTCTTTCAAGAGTTTATAGTGTAACTTTAATTTTTATCTTGGTTCTTTATTGATCGTTTATTATCGTACACTTTTGTTCATATATTTACCGGAGCCTAAACATATTTGTCTTGTGTCGAAAATCTTCTCCCACGTTCAAACTCGTGATGTTTTCGACTAGTAACCCTGTCTACACGTGTCGAAATTAATTTGTAAGGACGTGAGTGGGCCCCGACATCTGTTGTCGCCTTTTTGTGGTCAACAAGTCTCAATCTCAAACTAAAACTGGAGCGCAACTTGTGTGGTTGAAAATTGATTTGTGAAAATGTTTTGACTATATTTTACTCATTTGAATACTAATTGCATCCAATTGATCCTATGTGATCTCCAATCATCGTTTTACGGTTTAAATCAACTATTGGATATTTGCAATTTGGTCTCCAAACTTTGGATTTCTTCCATTTTTACCCATTTCTTGTTCCTTTGTTCCAATTCCACCAATTTGCATTAAGTTCAACCTAACAAACACAATTAAGCAATAATTCATCCAAATCATTAAAAAATAATCCAATTTGATGACTTAGATAAGTGTACAAGACATATTTATCAAGCGCCCCAAACGTTAACATTTGTTGTCATAAAACAAAACTACTATCTTTAAGCAATTTAAAACACAATTGATTAGATAGTGTCATTGGTCTCAGTATTGAAATTTTTGTACTAAAACTATGAAGTACTTCAAAATCACCTTGCTAAAATTAATTTCTACTTATCCAATACAAAACTGACGTGTGCTTGTGAAGATTCAAGTACAACATCATACATTCATAAAGTGATTCAAATCTCAACCCTCAATGGTTAAATTTTATCCATTCTTCTCTTGTAAGATCAACAGCCCAAACTTATTCATTTTACCTATTTTTTCCCAATGTGTGATATAAAGTTGAATTTATGTACGAATCCTCACCCTCTCTACATTTATTAGATATTACTAATTGCACGTCAACACATCAGCAAATGAGGATTATCTTTATTTTTTATTGCTTCAACTAGCCGTTACAAAAAACAAATTTAAATCTTTTCGATCAAGTTCAAATATCGAATAATTATTTTAGTATCAATTCCGATTTATTTTATTTGGATCCAATTTTAATAATTTCAAATCCAATATTTAGAGCCCAAT
>CAIGRT010082248.1:0-12038 GCA_903798405.1 Fraxinus platypoda | reverse complement strand
TCCGTTAAAACAAGAATTTCCATTTTATAGGCACTTTTTATATATAGAAGATACAAACGAGCCTAACAAAATATATATACACAATAAGTAAAACAATCTTGCAATAAATTATGTAACAGAAAAATTCCATAATAGAAAATCAGGTGGGATTTCTAGAAAATTCATCCAGCTTCTGTCCTTCCAGCTTTCTAGAGTGTCCAAGCCTCGTTTCCTTGCTGACTGTATCGGTTGCTTCCCACATTTTAACAGATGGAGGAACAAAATTTTATTATACAGAAACTACAAAACTCCTGCCTTACCCACCTACTTAAGCAATATTTATCTTGAAATTATTAAGGTTAACCATCAGTATGGTTATGTCATCGTTATTTCCTCGTCCCGATGATATATCGACAAGCTTCCTGCAAGACTCCATTTGATTCCCCTCCCTTAAAACAACATCAACTGCCTCTTGTGAACTCACCTGCAATTTCGTTTGATCAAACAAATATTAATAAACTTTACTATTTGATTTCTTGTACATAAGTTAATTATAAGTTACAACCTTATCCCATAATCCATCAGAAGCCAAAATGAGAAAGTCACAATCTGATGTTAAAGGGAACTTCACAATCTCTGGCTCAGAAATAATCCAATCTTTCAAATGAATGTCTCCAAAAGCTCTAGAAACAGCAATTGATCCATTCACTCTACATACTCCATTATGAAAGTACAAAAAACCACCCTATATATGCACCAAAATGAAAACAATACCTAGTCAGTCTGTCTGTTACACTTAATTAATCTCAGGAAAAAAATAAATTGTTACCGAATTTTCAATACGGGCACGCTCGTCTTCCCGAGTTATAAGACGATGATCATTTGTCAATGTAACGGCATTTCCTTTTCTGCTCAAAACTGCTTTACAATCACCTACGTTTGCTGTATACAATTCTCCATTCTTCAATAGTACACCAGCTGCACACGCTCCTCCATTTTCACCCTAAATTTTCAGTCACGAGATTAAACTATATCGAGATTTAAATTTGTGATACACAATGTCAAAATTAAATAAAAAATAAGTTTATTATGATGGCCGTCGTGATGTGACTAAGTTGATGCGTCAATTAATCAAGAACAGTTTCTTAATTAGTTGTAGTTAATTACATCACTCAACCTAACTTATAACCCTTGACTGTTTCAACTATATATAATTTGTCACATAATTAGCTAGCTTACCTTAGGAAGGAACTGTTTGTCCGTGGCTGAGTAGGCTCTGCGTAACGCTGCTTCTACCTCATTTCCAACAACTTGTAATTCATATGCTACGTTCTTTCCTAGATTTTCAGCTACATAATCTGCCGCAGCACGCCCTCCATGCCCATCAATTACAGCAAAAAATGCCTGCCAAATTTAATACAACAAACATTGACCTAATCAAAATTTAGCACTGCCTTTTTTTGGGTACATAGTGCTGTCTGTACTAAAAACTTGAAATTCAAGATTAATTATGATTAAGTGAGAACATAATCCAAGAAAATCCGTAATCAGAACCAAACTATTCTTGTTTGTATCAGTTCATAAACAGTTAAAAGTTTTATTAAAACTATAGGAAATTCATGACTAATTCATTACCAAAAGCAAACTATCCTTGCATCAGAAGTCAAATTATTAAGAGGTGCCGTCCAAGACCTTATATGTTTGATATATATACCTAACAGAATCTATTATTGGAATTAGATTAATAGAAATTCTGGATCATAAATTAACCGATACAGGATTTTACACTATAAATTGTGGATATTGAACTAACTTACTTGTGTAGGGTCACCTGCAATATCAAGCATGACTGCATGCCTATCTTCCATGACCTCTCTTGATCCCTTCTTGCTAGCCACAAAAAAGTCTCTTCCCTTAACTTCAAATTTTTTGTTGTCCAGCTTTTTCCCTCTATCACCAAAATCCAATTCCCCCGAATAATCCGGTATAACCAGCTGCGCAGGCCTTTTTCTTGACATGGCCGACATCCTAATTTCGCCCTTACTACTTCGCGAAAACTCTGCCGCTTCCATTGTTAACGATTCCTTGCCATATGCTTTATGAATACCCTTTTTAGCCTGATCATCCATGCATAGAATTTCTTGTCTCTTAGAGGCTTCTTCTTTGACCATGAAGTGGTTGGGCCGCCAAATAGACGCTGGAGGCCGCGGTGGAGGGGTAGAAGAAGAAGAAGAAGGTGTTGGTGGCGAAGATAAGGCCATGCAGATGGCTTTTATATTATAGTCAAGAAAATTAACAACAATAGACACTATAGATATACAAAAAGAGAATCCTCCTAGTCCTACATCTATCATTTTTTCATCAAGACTTGAATTCGTGCAAGAAATTAACTTTTAAGGGGAAAGGAAAAATGATGTTGAAACAAAACTTAGCTGGAAGAGGATGGTATAATTCATTCAAGTGGAAAATTCAATTAATATAAATAGAGAAGTTTGAAAGTTTCCATTATAGGAGTATAGATATAGATACATATGGACAAAGAACCGATTGACGGGTCAAAGGGAGAAGATATTTTTGGCAGAAGGTTTAACAGGTCAAAGGTGGGAATGGTGAAATTTTCAATAGATTAATGGTTAAGGAAAGCTTTAAAATGTACACGACGACAAGTCATTAATTAAAGTATCTCTCAGCTCTTAATTATGTTCACATGTATTTAAACAAATAAACGTCATGCATAATTATTTCTATATCAAATCACTATTTAGAAATTAGAAAATTTCATGATAACATTATAAAAAGTAATTTTACCTTTAAATATAATTAACAACTTTGATCAGAACTATAATTTCCAAGATTTTAAAAACCTTTCTTAGTGGACCTTTTCAAATTTTCATTTTGCTTTCGTACGTATCATCATTTCACATTTAGAGAGAACTGGTCTCAAAACTCCATTAAGCCCTTGTTTGAGCTTTTTTTGGATTAATAGATTTTGAAATAGTGCTTTTTTTTTTTTTAAGAATATGCATTTAATAAGTAGGAAAAATTTTGAATTTACGTATAAAATTATTTTATTGGGAGAATATATGGTTAAAAATGAGTTTTGAAATTTATATATCCCCAGTTTGAGTCCCATTTTTATCAAAACTCTTTTTTTTAAAAAAAAACTCATTTTCAACCACACATTCTAGCATAAAATAATTTTACACGTAAACTAAAAACTTTTCTCTATTTTTTAACCATACATTCTTCAAAAATCATTATTACAAAATTGATTTTTCTAAAAAAATGGGAGTCAAATAGGGACATAGTGTTGTGAATTAATACTATTTATGAATAACAATTATATCACTGCAATCATAATTATAACGTTTAAATATAAAATCTTGATTTTCAATAAAATACATAAGAGTTTTGACGCTTTCGCAATTCTCTTATATTGCTCTTTTTTTCTTTGTTTTATAACACATTATCGGCACAACTCTTTTTCTTATTTATAGTATTGATCAAAATATTACCATATTTCTCATTCAAGATTTTTCTAAACGGCGTACTCGAGGTTTATAAATTTATCGAACCTAAAATCAAAGTAAATTTATTTTTCAAAATACTGTAGTTGTATTTTTGTAAGATTGTATGTATATCATGATCTATAAATTTTTTCTTTAAATTTATTAAATCATGTGATTCAATTACTGCCAATTCAAAAGAAGCATAAATTTTTAAATACCAGTATTTTTTGAAAAATATTTTTTGTCATTTTTAAGGAATCACGACTTTCATAAATTAGTATTTCAGAAGAATATTGTATCATTGGTTCTAAAGGGCGCAAACTCTATATTTATGTTTGCCTTATTCCGTCGTGAAAGGATGGAATTGAACTAGTCACACCTATACCCCATCTTTATGAATCAAGTTTATACAACTTATTGTTGTTTCGTTTGTTAATGAATCAACTTGCAAGATCCTGGCTTCTAGTGGATTCGGGAACTCTTTCACCAGCAAGACCTATGTTCAAATATCTGGTTTGCTTGGAAGTATCTTTTTTTTTTTATTTTTTTTTTTTCTTTTTGCGAAATAACCCCTTGTGCTCTTCTTTTAATCATTAGCAAATCTTTAAGTCCCTCGTGCTTTTATGTTTTCACTCTTTTCAACTTTTTTCTGTTAAAAGATAAAATCCCACATCACTTACCCATTGGTATTTTCACGTGAAGCAATTGTCCATATTGTCCAAAAACCTGCCTCAGATGTTCATCTGTAACATTCGAGTCCAAATTACCAACAAATATAGTTGTGTTTGCCGGATCATCCTCACTGTCAGTTCCTTGAGAAGTCTGGTAGGAAGCTTTGGTCTGGCCACCAGCTGTTTGTTTGTTAGCAGCTGGGCCTGGTTGAACAAAACCTTCCATTCATCTCAGTCATCGCACACAATTGTTCACTTTCGCCAGCAACCTAACAAATCCATAGCCCTTTGTGCGTCCCGTTAGCCTGTCAGTTACAACCTTCGCGCCCTTCACAGGAGTAATTGGCCCTAAATATTTCCTGAAGCATGTAATCAGTAACATCAGCAGCCAAATCACCAACAAATATAGTGTTAAAATTTGGGTGTAACCCGAATTCCTTGTTCAAGTAATTGAAGAATTCTAATTGAAGTGCACGTCAAGAAGAATTCCGTTTAGAATGCTATTTGAGTCCTATGTCAAGTTGAAGTTCTATTTTGGAGGTCTATTGAGAGTTGTAATTTGTTTTGGACTCGATTTCAACAACTCTACTAGAAGGGTTTGGACATCCC
Source organism: Fraxinus platypoda (assembly GCA_903798405.1). NCBI lineage: Eukaryota > Viridiplantae > Streptophyta > Magnoliopsida > Lamiales > Oleaceae > Fraxinus > Fraxinus platypoda. The sequence continues at coordinate 7,270 of CAIGRT010082248.1, read as the reverse complement.
CTACATATTCTCTATAAACACTAAGCTCTTCTATACAATTTTATATAGTGAGAAAGAAGATTACCAGAACTTTAGGAACAATTGTATATTTCTCAATTATTATTAGTGCAATAAAATCTCATAATTTCTCTACCATATTTTATTATCTTCTTTTATTCTTTTGCTTGTGATCAAATACTTCATTATTGTGCTATATAACTTTAATATCTCAATCTGGTGGTTGATTTCATATCAAGTGGTATTGAGCGATACGTGATCCTTGAATTCCCAACAATTAGTATCAGATATTTTGGGCATAATTAATGTAACATACAGTGTATTTAGGAGTATCGTCACCCTTTCCACCGGCACCCATAGATGCCAAGTTTAGTCTGAAAGGTTGCTTAGCATTTGGCATTAAGGTGCCATTAAAGGTCACTGGTCAGTAGATTCTTTTCCGTAGCAACGTAACTAACAAATTCAATAGAGCCATATCCTTCCGACTTACTAGTTTGCTTGTTTCGGATGACCTTGACAGAGACCACCTCGCCTGCGGAGGCAAAAATGTTGAGGATGTACTGCTCATCCATCTAGTACCGCAGATCTCCGATCCGGAAGCTGCAGATCCCATCATCAGCAGTAGGTTGAGCAGCGTAATGCTGAGGCAACAACTGTGGCTATGGCTGTTGCGGTGGAGCGGTCGAAGCCAATGCTTGCGAGGTGGTTGCTAGTAGTAATACTGAGAACCCGCTCGTGCTGGCGGCTGTTGTGGTGGGGGAACCGGTGCTGCGGTTGCTGTGCCATCCACTGTTGGGGGGCTTGTGGTTGTTGGTATTGAGGTGGTGGGGATAAAATCTCACGTGAAAAAATATATCAATTTATAAAATTTTAGGTTACTCCTCTTAATAATGATGATATTTTAAGATGGAACCTCAAGTCCTAACATGGTATCAGAGCCCATTAAACTCCAACGAGGATTTCAATTCTATTAAAATTCAAAAAAATGAGCACACAAAATTCAATATTGGTTTGCTTAAATGAGACATCATCTTGGGAGGACATTTTAAGGGATAAAATCTCACATCGAATACAGATGAAAACATAGATCAATTTATAAAAGTTTGGATTACTCCTCTTAATAAGGTTAATCTTTTAAAATGAAATTTCAAATCTTAACATTTTCCGGAGGGGAAAGAGTTTTGAGAAGCCCCAACTTGCATGTCAGCATATTATTTTGTATATCTATACAAGTATGCTTTTGATATTATTCAAGGCTTAAAGAATCTCTCTCTTTTGAAAAGCAATATAATGGAGATATTCTTAAGCAACAATTTCTTATTTTTTTCTCACCAATATTTGTACATGGTTCAACATTCTGTTTAATTAGCTCACATAGTATTACCATAATATAGAAATTTTCTATGCATACATATAATCTTGTTATTCTTCTATAGAAAATGTATTCTCTTTTTTTATTTACTTTCCTGTTTAATTGTATATATATTAATAGACATAGATAGTGAAACTGAAACTTTGATGTAACTCATTCAACAGCAAATATAAAAACAAGTGTTACATATCATCCTCTACTTCCATAATCATGTTTAAGGAAGAGAAAATAGGAAAGCTTTGGATATATATATGGGAACACTTCACAATTATAAGATATCCAAATGCAGAAGATATTAAGAGTGCGTGCAACTATTTTGGACAGGATTATGCTTCTTGAGCTAGGAATTGTAAGATAAATACCTTGAGGAATCATTTGATTCTTTATTGTAAGAAGTATCCTAGAATAGTAGAAGACAAAAGGTCAAAAAAACCCAACTAAGGGTGGTGGAACTATCTTTTAGCTATTGGCTTTAATAAGTCTAGACTTGCATCTGTTAAGATGATAATATTGGATGATCTACCTTTTAGCTATGTTGAAGGTCACGGGTTCAGACCACATTATAGTGTAGCATGTTCTAAATTTGATCATCTATCTCGTAGGAATGTTCTTGGAGATGTTTATTAGTTATATTTAGATCATAAATTATAATTGAAAAATATCCTCGAATGTCAAAGAGTTTCTCTTGCTATTGATAATTGGAGTTCCATTCAAAAGTTAATTATATGTCTCTCATAGTATAACTACATTGATTCTGATTGGAAGCTTCATAGATAAATTTTGAGTTTTTGTGTGATTTGCTAATCATAAGGGTGAAACCAATGTAAAGCTATTGGAGCACTGAGAGAGTGTTTACATCACGGTTAACAATGCAACTACAAATGGGATGACTATTTCTTATCAGTGGGATGCAGATATTGTAAATTAATGGGACACATTACATTTGAAAATTTACATAAAAAAAAAAAAAAAAAAATCATACCCCATATAAATATACATCCGAAAATTTACAATTTACATGGGATGTGACTTTTTCGAATGTAAAATTTCGAAACAAATTTGATGTCATACCCCATGTAAAATTTCTAATAAAATGATGTAAATTATATTTAAAAAATTGTCGAGCAAAAATAATAAATATTAATGAAATATTTAAAATTTTTTAAAGAAAAGACGAGTTAAATGCCTCTTTTTAAGATACGTTGGACATACTTTTAACTATTTTCGATATTTGTTTGAATCATTTGATATGTATATGATATAGTTCTCGAAATAAATTTCAAGATGACATAGACGATTTGTGAATTCGACTAGCGTACGATTATCGGAGAATTTCTAAAATTAGCATGTTATCGAAATTCTCGAAATACTAGTTTAGAACAGTCTACTTTAACAAACCGTAAAATTTGCTACGATCGACCTTTTCACGCGCCATAAACAAGTCTAAATCATCAAGTTGGAGAAAGTCATTACTTGGAATTGAGAATGAATTCAAATATTTTCATCCTTCTCTTGTGTAGCTTGCTGTTGTATCTTGTATTTTTTCCTGTCGAATAATATTTTCAGTCATCACTATATTGAAACATTAATTTAAACATTTGCAATTCGGCAGTTCCTCAATTGATTGAATACTATATATTTTGAAAGGAAATGTTAAACGCCAATTATCATCAAACATCAATAATCAATTCTAGACATACATATTATCTAAAAATGAGACTCACTTGTTCAGAATACACACTCGGTCAGAGACTCAGAATAGACCCAAAATTTAAAAAAGAAAAGTCATATTCATATGAGATAGGTTTGGATTTGAAAAAAATCAAATCCAAAGATTCCAAACCCTTATTCACAATCACTCGATCAGAATACATTATACATACAAAATTGGAAATCTATGCATTTTTCACAACTAGTCCCCAGAAATGCATTTTAAAAAATAATAGTCTTCCCACTTTTCATTTTTGAAGTTGGAAATCTAGAAAATTAAAGGAGCCTCGTAGATGATTTATGATCGTGACTGTAGAAGAGAGGAGATGAGAAGTTGGGAAGAGTTTAGAAGTCGGGCAAATGGGCTTGAAAATGTGGACTGGGTAGTGTGCACTTACATATTATAAAAAAAAAAATTTCAAAAAATTTTGTGGTATCACTTGACCCTATATGACCCCATGTGGGTCATTCCCTGAGTAGAAGTGAGTCCAAGATCGATTTCATGAGAACTATGTTATCAAATAACAAATTCAATAATTTCAATCTAATTTGAACAATTCATAAAAACAAATAGTGAATTATTTGTGCTTTGAACTAGGACTACTTATTATAAGTAAAAAATCGATGCTTTGCGATCAATAAGTTGAGGTGGTAGAATTCATGATTGCACCATTGTTTACATGATTCAATTTTACATTTTAGAGTTTGATAGGATCTCAAATAAAGTTAAACCGGTTGGAAACAAGTTAAAGTAAAGAATGATTTTAGTCAAATATTTATACGGGTTCCACTATTCAATTTTAGTGGGACAATAGTGGAATATGTTCTACTCTGTGAGTAGATGTGTTCGATATATTTGGATCATTGGATGTTTAAAACTATTTCCGAATGAATGAAAAATTAATGTATAAAGTAAGGTTGTTGAAATTGATTAATTAGAATATAAATGGACAAAGAATGAACTTTGTCCCACATAAGAAAAATAATAAACTTTTGACTTGTTTATGACTATCGACCATGAGACTTCGGTTTGCCTCCCAAGGGGTCTCACCAGTTTTCGAAGAGGGAGTCCGGGTTATGGGTTGTGGGCTTGGGTCATGGTTAGATGGGTATGGATATGGACCTAGTCTATACATTATTTTTGGTAAAATAAAATAAATAATTTATTTTACTTATTTATTTATTAATTAATTATTTGAGATTAAATGATTAATTAATTTTTGGAAACGTCAAAATTTGTGCCATCGATCAAGTAGAACTCACGCGTGGGATGCGTCTGTTGAATGCTCGAGTGTCTCCTGTGCACAAAAAGGGTGGTTGGTCTCAGTAAATGATGCTCGAGCAGTTTTTCTGTGAAAAAGACATGGCCCTCGAGTGGCTTTTTTGGGAAAATTCATATCTTGTCGGACAAAGCATAACCTATTAGTTGTCTTTTCAGACACAACTTTTGACTTCCTCTAAATAAGACTCATATGTTCTACAGAATTCATATTATCATCTGCCATATCTTTCATTTTCTGCCCTGCATTTACATAACAATTCGAATTAAATATATGCATTAAAGAAAAGAATAAAAACACTTTCTAGTTCATTATTTCTTGTGATTCGAAGTGTTGCCATCACAAGAATAGATTGTCATATCTTAGGAGATGATTGTTATTCCACCATCAGCACCTAAGCGAGACAAATTCATTTTAAGGACAAAGAATTCAACTATTGCCTCGATCTAATTTTCATCTAGTTTTATGTTCATTTACATTTCAAATTTTAAATTAAGTTTCAGGTAAGAATTTCTTGTCAGTTTATATATAGATAAAAGAATATCAAACCAAAATTTTACAATCTAAACCTATCTAATTATATGAATCCACTATATCTCCATGTGAATTAAGATACAACCAAGTGCATTAAATAGCTAGAAAAACCTCAAATGATCACAAAATTTTGGGGGTATACATGTATCTCTTGTTGTAATTCATGGGTATATAAAGATTAAAATGTATGAATTGAAAAAGTCTTCAATGGATGCGTCGATCGGATGTGATTCTTCATGTGCAAAAGGTGCATAATAAAGAGTCACAATTTTTTTACAATGTACTATCTAAACCATTCATTATGAAATGATGCGATCTAATTGTTAAAATTAATTTGTGTTAAAAGATGTGACCATTCGAAGAGACACATAAAAATATATAAATATGACTTCCTTAATTCCATTCTCTTGACTCAAAATCAGTTCCATATAATTTGATTTCTAATTCTTTCCTTCTCAAAATTATTTTAAAATAATGTCCGAATTATTTTTTAGTTTCTTGTTCGATGTCTAGTATTCAATAACTTTCGTTCTTGAAGATTATAGTCAAGCGTTGATTCGCCCGACAAAATTAATATCATGTTATATTAATTTTGGACGAAGCGTTTGTATCTTAGGAGAGGGATGCCCATTTGATCATGTAAGCACTAGTATAGGGGGTGAAATCAGTCTTAAAGATATTTTCATTAGCATACCTCGCTTCGTTTCATCTCATTCGAATTTCTACATTTTTCTAAATGTCAGTAAGTCGTTATTTTGCATACGTTTGTGCATGTATCTTGAATTCGGTAAGTCGAAACGCTATCCGGTATATGTTACAATTTTATCGTATTTGCATGCACGTATTTTTGATTAATAGAATATAATTCATGCATTAATTTATCCAACAATCTTAAGATGGATCTCGTTGTATATTTATATTCTGTCTGCATGCTGTTTGACAAAATTATTTAACATGAATTTGTTTCAAATTTGTTTATGCATATCTGATGCTTTAATTTTGATAAGTGGACACTTATATCTATAGTTTGTTCCTATTACGAGAAAGTATTAATTGAATCAGGGCATGCAATGGAGTCCGATCTGTTTTCAACTAATTATGTAGTTGTGATTGAATTAATTTAATTAGACATGATTCTAGTTTTAAATGCACGAAAAAGACAGACTTCAGAAAAATACTGATTTAGTTTTCTAACATTTACTGGGTATTTTAATTTATGTTAGATAGTTATTAAAATATTAGTATCTTGCATCTTCATCAATTTGTTTACAGGTGGTAATATGTCCATTGGTATTGAGGAAATCTCATTAGTCGTGTACTTTATACTGGTCTTTGAAGAATTTATATGACTCTATGCTTCAATTAGGTAAATGTTTTTAACGTGTCTATTCATTCTGACAACTCTTCAATTCAAAAATGAGTTGTGTTTATTTGAGCTGTCAAAGTAATGCAGCGAGATGTTTTGCTAGATGATCAGATGTATTGGTTAAATGTAATGTGTATATTATCTCACTTGCCTGTTTCGAAAATTATAGTCATGTTTCGATTTTTATTGTAGCGAGTAGTAGTTTAAGAAATGGAATGTTGTATCTATTGTGTATATAAACATTTTTTTCTTCAAGCTATAGAAATGTTCAAAAACACTTTATAAATAGGGAAAAAGTGAAAAGTAAATGGACTTTCATGCGACTTTGACGTTCCTAGTCATTTTATATGTTGACTAGAAGTAGAATAAATTGTTTATCTAGTAAATAGCCATAATTGCGATATGATCGAACTTGAAAATAATGCACGAATTTTATGTTTCTAAGCTCGGGCACAATGTTGGAAATTGAATATCCAATGCAATGATTCAAAATCTATTAGTAAATACGTTTTAATATTGAAAGTGTAGATGTTTCGCGGAAATTCTCAATACAACTTGAGAATTGAAAAAATTATAGTTTTCAATAAAGTTAGAAGGACGCATGATGGCTTCAAAGATTTTGAAAGGATTTTTTAATTGATGACAATTTGTGCCTATTATATCATTTGATCAAGATAGGTGGCTACAAATGGAATAACACAGACTGTCGTGTATAATGGTAAGTGTCGACATATACATCTTTGATATAATACCATTCGACAGTTACTTTCATATGAAACAATGACGACTGAAGATCCCACAGACTAGATTCGATAGAAAACTAGTTATGATTGATTTGACTCGATGAGAAGTACATTGAAGTTTTAACTCCTCTACATTTCTATGATACAAATAAATACTGCATACAAAATATTAATTAGGATAAGCTATGCTTTAAATGATGACTATATCTTGTAATTAGCACTAGTGAGAAGCACGTGCAAGGCACCATGATATAGTTGACTACGTAAT
>CAIGRT010082247.1:0-10427 GCA_903798405.1 Fraxinus platypoda | reverse complement strand
CCCACCCCCCTGTATTGTGAGTATATGTGAAACCACCCACTCCTCCTTTCTGTGTAGCAAAGTTCAACTAAACATCAACTAAACATGATGTGGTTACTTGTCAAAACCTTGTTTTAAATGGCACAAGACTCGAGTGAACGAATGATCAAACAGATCTATAGAGTATTTTAACTTCTCCAATAATGGCGTTGAAAATGTAATTAATCATTAGATAAAAGCACCGACAGCATTGAAATGGCAAGAAATGGTTGAAAACCCGACGTGTATACTCTCCACACAAGTGCACTATATACATAATATTTTACATGTCCATTACATGATAAAGATTTCAGATCTATCAGATATTGAACCATTAACTTTCAAAGTAAATTGGATTGGACAATCTACTTCACACCCACCGGCCCATATCCTTTCATTTCAAGAACTTTCCAATTGCTTACTGTATTTAAGCAAACTGCATTGTAAGTTATAGGTGTGTTCACCATTTCTTGGAAACTAATCATAAGTCAAGAATTTCATTATAAAGGGCCTACTTTTGCATCAATTTAACTGGGATCGATCTACCTGGGGAATAAGGTATGCTTTTGACATTGCCAAGAATTCATGTGTGTGTCTTAACTGTGCAATATAGGGTAAAAGAAGTGCAGATCTGCTTTGGTTTTTTATTGCTTCCTCTGTTTTTCAGGCATTAATTGTTACCTTTTTCTTTTTAATAATTTATTTCATACGGGTCGATGGGATTTGGAATTGTTAAAAACTTGTGATCTGGTTCTTGTTTGGAAGTTTTCTTTGTCAAATTGAAGTGAGGTTTCTTGAAATTGAGTTAATAATTTGGTTACAATGGGAAATTTAGTATTTTCTTGGAAATGCATGTTGAATCATACACAACTGTTGAACTAGCTAGGAAATGTGGCTATGATAATATCATCAGTCTTTGGCATTCTTTATCATTTTCTTGTAATTACCTAAAACAATTAGTTTACCTCGGCAAGATTTGTCACCTGACTTCGAGACAGCAAGATTTGTTTTCCCTTTGATCCAAGATTGAAGTCATTTTTCTCTCCTGTTTTTGTTTTTTCCTCTGATTTTACTGACGGTGATTTGATCTGAGTTTATTCCTTTACTAATTTTAAGATCGCTGGTTACTTAACAGTATAGTGACAACTGTATTTTCAATTAGCCTTGTTATTCTTAGGCTAATTTCTCAGAGAAAAATGAGATGTATAGTTACTCTAGCGAATTACTTTTGAATTTCGAATTTCTCACAGAATTGTTGTCTTTATTTTATTTGATAGAAGTTGAACATTTGGAATTTCGAGCTTCCGAATTCAACCTCGTATACAAGATAAGATTTAAGGAAAACCATCATGGTTAAGCAATCACCACGTAGGAACCAGAGAAATAACGGATTTAAGGTGAAGCATGTTCTCCAATTATGTGTAGTACTTGGAGTTTGCATCTGGCTGCTTTATCAAGTGCAGAACTCCCGTAGCAAGAAGGCGTCATACGAAGAAACGACGAGAATTTCCGAGAAGGTAAGGGATGGAAACGATATCATCAAGTTAGGGAGAAAGGATCTCCAACCTCAGAATGAAGAAACAGATATTGAAGACGACAAACAGAAAGAAAAGCAACAAGAGGAAAGGTCACACTTGGATGATGAAAACAAGCCAGATGATCAAGGGCAAGATCAAGAAAAAATAGAAGAGGAAGGTGAGAATAGAGAGACTTTTGTGGATGGAGAAAAGAAGCCAGAGGAGGAAACCGAGCAAGTAAAAGAAGATTTGGATGGGGAGAAGGAAAATAACGAGGCTGAAGATGGCAACAGGAAAGACACTGAAGAGAAGGACACTAGGGAAGAAGGAAGTGAAAGAAGCAGTGAAGAACAAGTTGAAGAGAGAAGTGAGAAGGAAGACAAAGAAGATGGAGAGAAGGAGAGTGGTGAACAGGATACGAAAGAAGAGAAGGGCAAGAATAATGAAAATGAAGAGGTGAATAATGAAGAAAAGGGAAATCAGGAGAAAGAGGATGCAGAAACCGATGTTAAAGAAGAGAGTAGTGGAAAGATAGAAAATGAAGAGATAAAGGAAGAGAGGGAGAGCAGAGAGAAGAGAAAGGAAGAAATAGAGGAAGCGAACGAGAGAAAGGGGGAGAAAGCAAGTGAAGAAACACTTAATGGGACTGAAGATAAGGGATTTATACAAGACGAGAAGAATAAAATTGAAGATAAAGGAACAGAAGAGAGAAATGGAGGGGACAATGGACAAGGTAGTAAAGACATGGAAGGAAACAACAAAGCGGAGGAGTTAAAAGAAGGTGGAACTGAAAAATTAGATTCGTCTGAGGGTGAGACTCATGACAGAACTGACGAGACTAATGAGGTGAAAGAGGAGAATTCAAAGGGAGAAAACGTCTCTGGTGATGAGGTTCAGAATTCTCAAAATGTAACCAAAACCAAGAATGTTAGTAATGTTAATTTGAGTGGGGAGGAGAAATCCAAAAACACGGAACAAAATGAGTTACAGGAAAATAAGAATAATAATTCTGAGGCAACCATTGGAAATGAGAATGAAGTGGGATCAAATGACCAAGATACTGGGAAAACCGAGAACAATAATTCTTCTAATGTGGTGGCCACTGAAGGCACGAGTGACGAACACGTAGAGTCGGGGCATAACCCTAATTCTTCAGCAGGAACATCTGAAGTTAAGGAACAAGATCAAGTTAATGATAACTCTAACTCTGATTCCATTCGAAACGAAAGTGAAACTCCGCAGAACGTTATTCCTCCTCATGAAGATGGGATACAGACTGTTCTGAACGAGCAAACTGTGAAAAGTGGGACTGAGAATGAGAAATCAGATTCAGATTCAACTCAAACCTCAACAACTGAGAAAGTGAGCTTGGCGAATGGAAATTCAAAAGGTTCTTCTGACAACACAGAATTTGTTGTATCTGATGGGCAAAATGGAGATACGAAGACAGCAGAAGGCACGGAGAATAATTCTGAAACTTTAGCTGGGAGTGAGGGTAATAATAACTCAGGCGAACAACAGAAGGCTGATAATAATAATGGTAGTGATGGTACAGATTCAGGCCAAAATACATCTGAAGATTCCTCGGATACTTCAGGCTCATCAAATGAGGAGGCATCTCCAGGCTCAACTGAAAATGCTGATTCTGGTGCGCATGATGAAAAAGATTCCTCCAGTTCTTCACTTCCTCAAGAAGAGAAAGAAGCTCGCACCGACCTGGGAACTCTTCCAGACTCTGGAACCGAAGTTAACAGCCATGATGCAGTTGCCAAGTGACATTTATAATATTTTCTCAGTCGATGATTTGTAATCACGGAGTATTTTGCTTTATATTCTTTCTTTTTTTTTTTGCTTTCTTTTACCAATCACGGAATTATGTGAACTCTTATTTCTGTTGGTAAATCATCACGTGGCTTAAATATGTGACGTGTATAGTGTCGATATAGTAGATATACTTTTGTCTGAATAACAATTTGTCTAGCTATTCAATCATTTTAATGTATCAGAGCCATTTATTTAGGTCAGTGTTTATGATTCTACATTTTGTATGGATTACTATTTTGCAATGTCATTTTGGATTATTCCAGTGATCATTAGCTCGCGCTTTTCCATTTGAAAGAATTTTTGGCATACATACTGTCTCAATATTCTCAAATTTGTCACCATGATAACATATTATTCTAAAGATTGCCATTTTTTTAGCTCGTAGTTTTATATATTTGTTAACCAAATTATAAAATTAACAAGAGATTCAAAAAAATTTCAACTCATGATTGCTTTACTTTAGCTCACCTTCATACCACGTTAAATGGCTTCATCTAAATGCTTAAACTACTCGAGTTCTAGAGAAGGGGCAAATTTATCTAAAGTTTACTTTCAGTAGAAACTACACTTATTTTAAGCATACTAGATTGACATGAGACACAGGAGAGAAAAATCCCCTTGGAAAGTTAGCATTCTAACTACATCCTGATGACAATAGTGGTTCTGTAGCTCAGAAAGAACATAGCGATAGCATCTCAATGGAATATGCAAGAATGAGAGATGGAATGAACTAAACCACCATTACTCTTCGAATCTTCACGTCTGTCCAACTGGAAAGATTAGTGATGCTTTGTCACAAAAAGACCATCTGGACCTGCACGGGCAAAATATTGTCAAGTACAAGTAATGGAGTGAACTTGTTTAGCAGTGACAGATGATGGCAAATTTGTGCATAGTTATTTATTGCATTTATTTGTCAGAAGCAGTACTACGTTAAAGAACTGTTTGTAGCGCGGGCCACACCCCACTCACATTATATTATCCCCTATGCGTACACCTATGTACACATAGCATGACCCCTCTTTGCAACCCACAACATCGATGTGCATTATATGCATTTGAAAACAGCATTGACAGACAATCCTGCTGGAAAGTTTCTACTTTCCTATGCGAAGCTACTTTCCTAGAAGAACAACCATGAAAAAGTTTATAGGTTCACGATTCTACAATCAAGTTTAGAAAGTGAGGAGAGATCAATGAGTAGATTAAGAAGCCACTGCTAAGGGTACCCAACTTAATAATAAGATGCACATTGGTCAGAAAAGAATATATACTCACTGAGTTACTGAACAGTTCTTTAGTTAGTAAAACTTTAATACAATGTACGCGTGATATATAGAATCATAACACGCGTGCAATACCCTTAACAACGTGAACACTTAATTCTCATATTTCATGTTTCAAGTTTCATGGAAAATCGCATTTTGATGATGATAGAGAAATTACTTGAATAATCTTTTCATTCCTTACTTTATCTATTACAGTGGGTTGCCATATATAGAGCTACAAGAGAATATTCAAAATGAGTGAAATATTGTTACAACAGAATATTTAACAGCAAGGTGCATTGTTGGCGTAGAGGATGATGAGGCAGAATTATGTAACTGTATTGTGGTCCTGAGGCATTGTGCTGGCATTTGGTGAAGAGTCAATACTACCCTTAACATCCCCCCTCAAGTCAAGCGGCAAATGTTGCAGGCGTACACTTGTGCAAAGTCTAAGGAATCGGGTTGATGAGAGTGGCTTTGTCAGAACATCTGCAAGTTGATCTTGACCGGAAACGAATGCCACCTGAAGTGATTTATTAAGGACCCGATTTCGAACAAAGTGAAAATCAATTTCAACATGTTTAGTACGTGCATGAAAAATTGGATTTGACGACAAATAAATGGTGCTCATGTTGTCACAGTAGATCATTGGAGCTTGAGGCAGATTTACGCATAAGTCACGGCACAAACTTTGAATCCAGATTACTTCAACTGTGGTATTTGCAACAGCCTTGAATTCTGCTTCAGTAGAGGATCGGGCGATTGTTGGTTGTTTCTTGGATGACCAAGAAATTAAATTTTTGCCAAGAAACACACAATATCCACTGGTAGAGCGCCGATCATCAGGGCACCCTGCCCAATCAGCGTCGGAAAAAGCCGTGATACTGAGAGTGGAAGACGGTGTCAGTTGCAAACCAAGTGTTGAGGTGTGTTTAAGGTAGCGAAGAATTCGTTTTACCGCCTGCCAGTGAGGTACACGAGGAGAGTGCATAAATTGACATACTTTGTTCACCGCAAAAGCTAGATCCGGCCGTGTAAATGAGAGATATTGCAAGGAACCAACGGTGCTTCTATAGAGAGTAGGATTGTCAAATAAGCTACCAGAAAAGGCACTTAATTTATCTGTGGTAGACATTGGTGTTTTAACTGGTTTTGAAAGATGCATGTTGGTTTGCAGAAGAAGGTCAGTAATATACTTCTGTTGTGTTAGAAGCAGACCACTGGAATTGAATGTAGCTTCAACACCCAAAAAATAATGCAAACGACCAAGATCGGTAATAGGGAAATCAACTCTTAAGGCAGTAATGAGTTCTGAATGTATGCAGTTGAAGAGCCAGTAATGAGAAGATCGTCTACATACACCAACATGAAAGTAGTGCATGTTTTTGTTGATAATATGAAAAGAGAAGAATCTGCAGATGATATACAAAACCCAAGATCAACTAAACGTGAGCTCAATCTGGAGTACCAAGCTCTTGGTGATTGACGAAGGCCATATATAGCCCTATGTAGCTTGCAAACATGAGAGGGAAGTGTAGGATGAGTGAAGCCGGGCGGTTGAGACATGAAAACTGTTTCATATAATGGTCCATGCAGGAATGCATTTTGGACATCAAACTGTCGAATGTTCCAGTGATGAGATATAGCCAGAGCAAGAACCAATCGGACTGTGGTAGCCTTTACAACTGGGCTAAATGTTTCCTCAAAGTCAATACCGGAATGTTGAAGGAATCCCTTGGCAACGAGGCGGGCTTTTCGTCGTTCAATAGAACCATTAGCCAACCGTTTTGTTCGAAAAACCCATTTGCAGGTTACAACATTTGAGGCCTGAGAAGAAGGAACTAAAGACCATGTATTGTTAGCAAGCAAAGCATGAAACTCTTTAGACATTGCATTACGCCATTCAGAATATTTGTTAGCAACACTGTAAGAAGTGGGAGTTTCAGGGACATCGGATTTATCACTGAAAAAGGCTCTTGGTGGAGGCCACCTTATGGTACCATCCATGAATTGTCGTGGTTGAACAGCACCTATCCGAGACCTTGTCACCATTGAGTGTGCTGGTGGCTGATTAACAGGCAAGGAAACGGCCTGTGTTGTTGATGGTTGAGCTGGAGAAGATAAAGATGAAGATGATGGGCTTGAGAAAGTGGGAGGAGGACCTAAGATGGAAGGCGAATTTAATGTTCCAGTGGGCTGTGAAAATTGCGATCGTTGGATAGATGGGAGAATGCCATAATTGGGCTCAGATCTTGATCGTGAAGTGTTAGAATTTTTAAACGGAAAAGAGGACTCATTGAACCGAACATCAATGGCTGTGTAGACGCGACCTGTTGGGATGTGGTAACAAGTGTAACCTTTATGACCTGAACTGAGACCCAAAAAGACACATTCTATTGATCGATAATTGAATTTGGAAGAATTGTAGGGAGCAGTGAAAGGCCAACAGGCACAGCCGAAATTCCTTAATGATTTATAGTCTGGATGTTTGTTGTTAAGCAAGAAGTATGGTGAGTTGTTGTTTAGCGAAGCTGATGGTAGAAGATTAATTAAGTATACTGCATGTTTGAAGGCCTGAGGCCAGAATGAGAGTGGTATGGATGCATGTGCTAGGAGAGCTAATCCAGTATCAACGATATGTCGATGTTTTCGCTCAACAATTCCATTTTGAGTATGATTGTGTGGGCAGGTGATTCGATGCAAGATTCCATGAGAGGTGAGAAACTGAGAAAAGGGCCTAAACTCACCTCCCCAATCGGATTGAAATTGTTTGATGGAAGCATTATATTGAAGTTCAACAAGACTTTTAAAGTTAATAAAGACAGACAAAGCCTGAGATTTAGATTGCAAGGGAAACAACCAAGTGTAGCGAGTGAAGTCGTCAACAAAGCTTATATAATATCGATAACCATCTTGAGATACATGTGAGGAAGGTCCCCATAAATCAGAGAAAATTAATTGTAAAGGTGCAGTAGATCTTTGAAGCCTTGGAAGCGCAGGTTGACGATGGGACTTAGCCTGAGCACACGTATCACAAAAGGAGGATGTTTTTGAAGGATCAAAAGGCAGCTCGTGCTGCTGCAGAATGGAACGAACAAGTTTCAGGGAGGCATGTCCAAGTCGTGAGTGCCATGTGGGAATAGAGATATCAGTTGTGAGAGCTGAAGGCGACGATGGAGTGAAGGAGTATAGGCCATTATTGACGGTTCCGAGAAGGAGGGGCTTCCCCGAATGGCAGTCCTTAACACAAAAAGAATCAGAAAAGAATTCAAAGAATGTATTATTATCTACACAGAATTGTCGGACTGAAATGAGATTCTTCTGGAATGAAGGAACACATAGGATATTATGAAGAAGAAAAGTGTTAGTTGGGGAAGAGAGAGAAGCCGAACCAGAGTGGGAAATGGGGATAGTACTTCCATCACCAACACGTAAATTTTCCTCGCCGTGATAATCAGCCGCCTGGAGGTTCAAGTTGGACAGATCACTAGTTACGTGATTTGTTGCTGCAGTATCCGGATACCAGGATGAATCAGGAACATAAGGGACAGATGAGTAATGTGCTGTAGCAGGAGCAGGATTTGTATAAGCTTGATTGAACCTGTAGAGACAAGTGAGAGCACTATGCCCTTGCCGATTGCAAACTTGGCAGACAATGCGAGTAGTAGAGCCATTCTCCCTGCTACCTGGCGGTGGACCACGGCCACCACGATTAAAGCGACCACCACGGCCTCTGTATTGATTACGGCCACCGCGGTTTAGACCACTACGTTGTGCAGGTTGCTGTCTGGCAGTATAGTTGGCTGAGACCTCGTTCGAGAGAAGACTTATATGAGAATGATGCTGGAGTCGTGCTTCATGAGCAAGAAGATGACCCAATAATTCCTCAGGAGTGAGAGGTTCAAGTCTGGTTGTGACTGATGGAATTAGAGAATCATAATCAGTTCCTAAACCTGCCAGAAGATAAGGAACAAACTTTGAAGAAGGCAGAGGTCGTCCTGCAGCAGACATTGTATCAGCTAATGTCTTAGCCTTGCGATAAAATTCGGATATGGAGTCTGCGCCTTTCTTGAGAGAGGCCAGTTGAAATTGAGTTTGGAGAAGACGAGCTTGAGATGCTGAAGCATAAGTAGATTCAAGGGAAAGCCACACCGCAAGAGCCGAAGCACAACCCACAACTTGTGCCATAAGCGGTTCGGAAAGAGAAGAAATGAAGACCGACATAACCAGTTGATCTTGCTGCAACCAGGATTCATAAGTAGGATTAGGCGTAGAATCGTTTAGCTGAGGCTTAGGAGAGGGAAACGAGCCATCAACAAACTGATAAAGTCGTTGGCCACGAAGGTAGGGAACCAGTTGAATCTTCCACAGAAGATAATTATCTGGGGTGAGTTTGACAGAAATAATGTGAGAAATATTTGGCTGAGGAGGGTTGGGAGTGGGATTAAACAAAGGGTTAGAGTGAGCGATGGAATTTGTAGGAGAAGAAGGAGAGGAAGGGGGTGACGCCATTGGAGGTTAATCCTTAGTCAAGCTCTGATACCATGATAGAGAAATTACTTGAATAATCTTTTCATTCCTTACTTTATCTATTACAGTGGGTTGCCATATATAGAGCTACAAGAGAATATTCAAAATGAGTGAAATATTGTTACAACAGAATATTTAACAGCAAGGTGCATTGTGGCGTAGAGGATGATGAGGCAGAATTATGTAACTGCATTGTGGTCCTGAGGCATTGTGCTGGCATTTGGTGAAGAGTCAATACTACCCTTAACAGATGACAATTTGACTGATTTAGACAGATTTCACGGTGTCAACTTATCAGGTTGGATTTCCATTTGCCATATGAGATTTTTCATCGACAATTGGAATTGTTTTCTTAATAGATGGTTGAAAGACGTGGTGATAACCTTTTAAAGTTAGAAGATTTAACCATTGTTATTTACATTGGCATGGCCTGATGTATTGGGCTGTTTTTATTTTAACATGTTGAGCATACTTGATATGCATCAAGTGTGGATATTATCGTGTATAGAGTGGGCGTTTCTTTTCCTTTATTTTGTCGAGACTTGTATGTTTTTTTCTTATCCTCTTTGGAATATATTCATTTCAGCAATATTTTATTTTTTAACAAAGATCTATCTATTAAATTTTATTTTTTTTATTCTTATAATTGGACCATGAATAATAAGAGCTTGTTTGGTAGAGATTAAAATCGGATTAAAATTGAAAAACTAGCCGTTATTGTTGACTTTTATTAGACGAGTGAGACCCAATAACAACTATATTTTCAATTTTAATTGAATTAAAATTGCTCTCAAACAAGCTCTAAGAATAATTTTGTGGAAGTATTTACATTTCAAGAAATTACATATTTATTCGTTTGATGAATAATGGTGGCATCCCATTATCAAATTCCTAAAAATTATCGAAATAGGTTTTGAAAAAAGTAATATTTTGTTAGATTAATATCTCTATATGATTATATGTTTTTAAAACAGTATGAAACACAGTAAAAATATAGGACTTTGCTACAAGTACAGGGGTGGGTAATTTTACAAGCACTCACATGCAAGGAGAGGGTGTGTTTTTTTTTTTTTAAATACATGTGGGGCCCACCAGTGTGAGAGACCTGGTAGGCTAGATGTGTCAATGGGTCGAGCCGAGCCGAGTCGGCTCGGCCCATACCCACACGAGCTCGTGCCTCGTTGGGTTTTGGGCGAGCTCGACTCGTGCCCGAGCTCGCCCAAAACGAGCCGCTCAACTCGCCGGCTCGTCATTTTGATTTTTTTTTTTT
>CAIGRT010082198.1:0-10495 GCA_903798405.1 Fraxinus platypoda | reverse complement strand
AACCATCCATTTGGACCTCCGGTGCATATTTTTGAAACGTTTGGTACCGCGAGTGACACAAATGAAAGGTTTGGGCAAAATCTGTAAAAATGTGAAAGGTTTGATACCTCAGCTGCAATTTTCCCTAATTTATATGATATTAGTTTCCTAGAAATAAATACATAGTGGCCAAGGATTGCAGTGAAGGTTTCATCTGCAGTATCACATAGTTTTGCCAGTCCAGGATGTAATTCTTAGACTTCTCTGCAGTGTCTTTTGATCTTTCTTTTCCTCATTCTGCAAATGGTTATTTTTCAGAGAAAATGAGTTCAAATGTGGAAGAAAAGGAGGAAAAATGTTTTTTAAGACGAGAATACCCTTCACTTAATGGAAAAGTAAGATGAAAATGATGTTTTGCTTAAAGGTGAAAATATCAAAAAAATGGAAAATAAAAACATCTCGCACAATAATAGTGAAACGTAAAGATATCATGTTCTAATTACTTATTTTTTAGAAGTTATGGTATATTCAATTAAAGTTTTTGAAGTATCTATAAGTCGTGATGTATTCAAAATGTCAATAACTTTTATAAAAATATTCAGGATACTAACTTCTAATCAGAAAATATAAAAATAAAATTTCAAAAATTGTCTCACATTCAACCCGAGATTTTGGAAGAATTTTTGCTTCCAATATTTTTGTTTTCTCTTTCCTTCTATGTACCTTCTAACTGTTATATTTATTTCTATTTTCATTTTCTCTCTCTTATTGTTTCTCTTAATTTTCTACGAAAGAATTAAATTGTAATTAAAACATTCGTATAACATTCAATATTTTATGAAAAAGATCAATTTGTAATTAAGTTTTATATGATTTTATATGTATAAAAAAGACTAATGTATAATTAAACTTTAAATATATTGCTTGGTTGTCTACCTTTGAAAGGTATTGTTTATTGATAATACTAAAAATTATTTTTTTATTTTTTATCAAAGAATATTGGAATTTATATATATGTCTTGTGTTTAGATTATTTATTTAATTAATTAAGGTGACTTAAAATTTGTACTATTTAAAAAAAAAAATTTATTACATCAGAAAGAGAAAAGGGATGGTGGGAATCAAGCCTACACATCCTAAGGTGAGAACTTTCCATAGTTGCACTATATTGAATACTCGTGTGAATTATATTTAAAATGAATGTTTTCAAAAATCTTTAATTTTTTTAAAAAGTTTAGAAGTTTTAAATGAAAGTTTATAAAAGTCTATGAAAGATTTACATTAAATCTCCGTTTGACAATTAGTATTTGGGAAAAACAATGTTTTGACTAGTTGTTTTTAGGAGAATGTGTGGTTAAAAAGTAGAAACAAATTTGAATTTACGTACAAAATATTTTATTGTGTGAAAACGTAGCTGGAAATGAGACCTTGTTTGATCCTTATTTTTTTCAAAATATATTTTTTTCTATCTTCCTTTTAATTAAACAATTTTCAATAAAATAATATTACATACAACCAAAAAAAAAAATTTTCTTCATTTTAACCACACACACTCTCCATCCATCTACTATTCCAAAATACATTCTACATAAAAAATGAGACTCAAACAGACCCCGAGTTTGTAGAAAAAACGAAATAATAATGGTCAAACATATGCTAATTCTATACAAATTTAATAAAATTTCACGAAATTCACGAAGGTCAACCACATAAGAAAGTCTAAAAGTCTCAATTAAATACATCTCTAAATTTTTTTAGTTAAACGTAAAGTTTAAAAGAATATAAAAAATAAAAAAAATTATTTAATATAAATATTAGTAGTGGAAGAATTTAAAGTAATAGATTAATTTTGTTTTATTTTCGGTCTATTTTAGTAAATAAAATTAAAATATGCTATAAATTAATTTTAAAAGATGAATAAAGAATGATGAATGAAAATAGACGTTCTTTTTATTTATTGATTAAGTTAAGATTTTTAAAAGATGTTTTAAATGATTATGACTTGAAAACAGTAAAGAAAACAGACCTTAGGTTTTTATTTCATTTTCGATTTTTATTTCATTTTCATTTTTGGTAACAAAAATAATTGGAAATACCGAAATACCAATAGTTTTTCTCCTCCGACAATTAAGAATGAAGCGTAAGCCGACGATACCTAGGGTTTAACGTGAACCTCGCTCTGAAGAACTCGAGACTCGTCAATGGCTGATCAAAGTATCCAGAACCAAGTAGAAGACAATAAAAATAAAACAGAAGGAGAACAAGACTACGGCATTTTATTGTACTACAAGTACACCACAATTCCCAACCTTCAACACCTCTCCGATTTCTATCACTCCAATTGCAGCTCTCTCTCCCTCCTAGGCCGCGTCCGCCTTTCCTCTCACGGCGTTAATGTTACAGTAAGTTTAGTTCTTATTTCATTATAATTTTTTATTTGAGTGATGTTCCCTCTTTGTTTTTGTTTTTACTTTGATATAGTCTTTTTTTGTCTATGTAATGGGTTTATTTTTTTTCCTATCTGGAGAAATGGGGCTTCAAGTTCTTACTTTACGGCGGGGGACTCTATCGATAGCAAGAAAAAAAGTAGCAACATGAAGATTGTTACCTCTTTGTTTTTGTTTTTAATTTAAAAATGTCTTTTTTTTGTGTGTGTGTGTGTTTATGCAAATTATTATCTTTTTCTATTTAGGGAATGGGGCTTCAAGTTCTTATTTGTCAGGGATGTAGCAATCTCTTGATGATAAGTTAATATAACGATGAGCTATTATGAGCGTCTTATTTGGGTAGAAATCATGAGTTTATTGTTGATACGGGTTTCCACTTTTGGTGTTCAGGTTGGTGGGAAATTGAAGGCATTGAAGAAGCACATTGAGGCACTGGAGTCCAATTCATTGTTTGAAGGGACAGATTTCAAGCTCGCATCGTGCCATGAGCCGTTGAATGATCAAGTTGCTAAGGAATGTGGATTTACTTCTCTCTCTATACGGATTGTAAAGGTCATATGAATGTTAATACAGTTATTTGCAGTTTTTATGTGTTGGGATTTGTATATAGCTATGTGCGAAAATCACTGGAAAGAAGTTCAACTTAAACATTTCCAGAAACTGGTGTGGAACATTATTTGCTCATCAGAAATGGATTCAGTTACTGCTTAATTTGTGAATGATATGTAAGGAAACTTTAATTGTTGGTCCTCATTTATTGTATGAGAATCCATTTTTCAAACTAGCTTGCTGGATTTTTTTGCTAACATTATATATTCGAGCTTATCTTACATTGTATTTGGTTTTCTACTTTATGGTTCGGCATTTTCTTCCTCATTATTTTAGCTGAAACTGGATTTTCTCCTCGTGAGTAGGAATTGGTATCTTTAAGTTCTCACCCACTTTTGAAGTCTCCAGACATTTCAAATGCTGGAAAGCATCTAAGTGCAGCTGATTTCCACTCCGTGCTTCAGAATGCTGGTAGTTTTTCTTCTCGTCTCATCAGACTCTTTTTTCTTCTACTCTGTTCTGTTCCTGTACTTTTGGAATAATGCATTTTTTGGCTGGGTGGGTGTGGGTCAACTCAATTCAAGTATGCCAAGGAGAACGGAAGGGTACATTGACCAACCTTTCTTTTACATGACAGAGCTTTGATTTTATCATATTGGATTTTGTCTGTGATATTTGAAGCTTGACGTTAAGGATGGAAAATACAGAAGTTATTTTGGACAAATTTTAATTTTAGATTTTTTTCCAGGAAAATTTCAAGAAAAAGAGAGTTTTGGTTCTGATAAAAAACTAGTACTGGTAGATGCAAGGAATTTGTACGAGACAAGAATCGGAAAGTTCCACACTCCAAATGTGGAAACATTGGATCCAGAAATCAGGCAGTATAGTGATCTGCCCTCTTGGATAGATGGCAACTCTGAGCGATTGCGAGGAAATAATATCCTCATGTGAGTCCTCTGAAACCAGGATAATGAAACTTTTGATGTTTGTACTTCCCTCGCCTCAATCTAATTTTCTTGCACTATTAAACTTCAATTTCTTGTCCATGTCTTACTTTTAATGGATAACAATGGTTCATGGGTTATTCATTTGATAGAACTCTAGAAAGATCATTGTTTTTTGTACTCGTATCTTTTGTGCATTTTGTCGGTTTCTTGAGCTATCTTATTTTTACAGCTCTGTTAGATACATTCTTGTATTTTCTGCCCGTGGTGGCATTACTGTAACTTTTCCTGTGTTTGACGTAATCTGTTATCCTCCCTTTCCTTTTTAAAATTTCTATGGTATTCTATCGTGTTTTCCCTCAATACTTTATCGTCATCAAGAAAATTAGTGAAGGCTTAAGTGGCTTCCAGAAAATACAATTGAAAGACTTACCAATCACATAATGCACTTACTTTGTTTGTTTGCCGGTACAGGTACTGTACTGGTGGAATTAGATGTGAGATGGCATCAGCCTATATCAGGTCTAAAGGAGCTGGTTTTGAAAATGTGTTTCAGGTGAGCTATTTTGAGAATTGGGCTATGGCTGTATTCAGTTTTCTATATATGTAATTACTATTGTATTATGTGAAGTCAATGAAGAAGCAATCAGATTGCACTGAGATGAATTGATGCTGATAACTGTTCTTCCATAATGACTAAGCTCTGGGTTTTCTTGTTCTTTTCTTATAATATATTTCCTTCTGAAAATTACTTGTGCACGACTTGACATGAAGAGAGAGAATATTAAGAAAAACAATTAGTTTCCATATATCGTAAGTGCAAGAGGAATGTTTGGCTTACAATCTGCTAAATGCTGATATTTTGATTTCGAAGAGATGTATCCACATTACCATCATATAAATTCTGTGATGCTTTTAAGAAAGGCAATTTCTGGATTCGTTATCCATTGGCACCTTAAGTTTCTATTTCTGATTATTATACTTCACAGGGATACTTATATGTAAGACTACAAGTTTATTCCATCCAGTTTCCCTGGCTGTACTTAATCTTTAAATATTACAAAAGTCTGCTTTTCTTTTTGCACCTTTCCACCTTCTCCTCCCTGAATGGAGATGATAGGCGGTCCTCTCTGTGAACATGTTTTTTGATCAGACATCTTTAGGAACATTTATTGTCGTCTATGCAATTTTAAGTTGTTTTCATGCCTGAACTTACCTGTTTGAAGTGTTCTTTTTGTGCTGCTCCTGCCAATTAATTCAAAGGTGCACATTCTAGAAACAAAAGTTTACAACAATAAACTAGAAACTCAATTAACCACAAAAAATATGATGACACTTCTTTTTCTAAAGTAACCATGCAGGTGACATTCAAAGTTTTAGTCAACAAATTTTTGACAGTATTGTTTCAAGATCAAAAGACAGTCATTTTACGAGTAATATTTTGTTGTTAAGCCTTCGGGTGGTTGACTTGTCTAATAAGATTTTGATTGTATTTAAACTGGAATGGAATGAGATGGAAACTATGAAACTAGTTCTGGTACTATATTTTGTTTGTACCCGTTGTCAAGTGTCTTCCCTGTTTTTGATAAANAGTAATATTTTGTTGTTAAGCCTTCGGGTGGTTGACTTGTCTAATAAGATTTTGATTGTATTTAAACTGGAATGGAATGAGATGGAAACTATGAAACTAGTTCTGGTACTATATTTTGTTTGTACCCGTTGTCAAGTGTCTTCCCTGTTTTTGATAAAGTATATGTAACTTTTTAGTCAAACAGGTAAGGAGTAAAGAAATTCGAGCTGTTTTTGTTAATTATGCTCTGATGCTCATACGTGTTGCACATGTTGATTTCTTTCAGTTATTTGGTGGGATACAGAGATATTTGGAACAATTTCCAGATGGTGGCTTTTTCAAAGGAAAGAATTTTGTTTTTGACCATCGGTACGTTTTGAAACTTACCTGCTTCACCGTGTACGGATCAATTTTCTTGTCTATATTCCTCATTCGGATCTATTTCCACATAGTTCATTTTTCGTTACACTCCTGCATTAGTGTTGTTAAACTGTAATTTCATAAAGAAAACACCAATTTTCTACATCTGTATCCGAAGCTTTGATTAAATTCATTTTTCGATACTAACTTTCTGAAGTCCCTATTGCTCTGACCACTAAGGTTAGTATGAATGTGCAGTTTAGATATTAGTATCTTGCTTTAGCAAATAAATTATTTGCAAAGAATTTAGCTTTGGTGATCTTTAGACTTGTTATTCTAGGGTTTCAGTTGGGAGCTTAGATACAGATACATTGGGAACTTGCCTTCTGTGTAGCACTTCATTTGATGATTACTCTGCACGCAGCCGGTGCAGTTACTGTAGGATGCTCGTGTTAATCTGTGACAGTTGCCGGGTATGTGCTTCTCAAGACCACTTGTTAGTAAATGCAAAAAATCCTCATGAGATTGAAATTTTTAGTAAGCCTAAATTTGTTATAACTTTTCTTCTTAGGAACAAGAATCTTCGTATGTTTGTGAACTGTGTCAGAAAAATAGCAAGCTAGTTGCATCTATTTCCACAACTGAAGATGGTATGTCAGGAGACGTATTATCACCAGTAGCACTCAAAGCTAATCCTAACTTGGATCAAATCAGGCACTCACCTTCCATGTCTTGCAGGAATGGTAAGGTCTGTATTTTTAACTAGTATGGCATCATATATATAATGTAACTGCTGGCTCAGAGGACACTTTCTCCAAATTATCATATGCAACTTGACCAAGAAAAGGTCGTGTGAGATTTAAAGCATGTTTTGCTATGCTTAAAACATTTACTTACAAGTAAATAAGTAAAATAGCGAGTAAATTTCAAAATGAATAATTTTTATAAATGGTCAAAGTTGGAAATAATTAAAGTTACTTATTTTGAAGTCTAAGGCAAGAGTTACCAGTCAAGTTACTTGTTTTTCTTGAGAGTATGGAAGAGGCAACTTATCTGAACATGTTTGAAAACCAAAATATATAAACGAATTTTATTCTTTGTTAAGCATAACCAAACTTGCTGTTAGTCAGTTTTCTTGTTCACTTTCTTTGGCTTCAACTGCTGTATATCTAGAAGATTTAATTAAAAAAAATAGAAATTGTCTGGTGTTGCACAGACCAACATGTTGCAAGTACTAAGCCAATGAGAAAGCTGCGGATTTTATGCTTGCATGGCTTCCGGCAGAATGCTTCCAGTTTCAAAGGAAGAACAGCATCATTGGCAAAGAAACTCAAAAACATTGCCGAGCTCGTTTTTGTTGATGCACCGCATGAATTACCTTTCATTTACCAACATTCTCCGCCTGATCAAAATTGTGAATCAGTTCGATCAGAAGGAAGTCCACCTTTCATTAATTGCAACAGAAAGTTTGCTTGGCTGGTTGCAGCTGATTATAATGGAAAGAGTGATGCTGAATGGAAGATGGCAAAAGTTCCATTTGACACTTTGCAATATCAGCAGCAAACTGAGGGCTTCGACCAATCGCTTCAATATCTAAAGACTATATTTTTGCAAGCAGGGCCATTTGATGGGATACTGGGATTCTCACAAGGGGCTGCAATGGCTGCTTTAGTTTGTGCAAAACAAGGGAAGCTAAAGGGTGAGATTGACTTCAAATTTGTGATTTTATGCTCTGGATTTGCTGTAAATATGTCAGAGTACTCCGAGGGATCAATCAATTGCCCCTCGCTTCATATTTTTGGCAACAACGAGGGTAATGATAGACAGATAGAAAGCCTGGCCAGCAGACACCTCGCGTCCTACTTTAAATGTGGCTGCTCGGTGATTATTGAACACGACCTTGGTCATATAATCCCCACACGATCTCCACATATTGATAAGATGAAAGATTTTCTTCAACAATTTCTCCAGTTCAACTCTTGATTTATTGAGTTGAGGGTTGCAAGGAAGATCACCATTGGGGCCTTAATTTACTGACCTTTGAAATGAATTGATAGGTATTTGTATCAAATTTGTTTTGGTTTCATTCCGATGTTTTTGTTCAGCTTTACAATTTTTAAGAACACATTTTATCAACTTTTATCAAAATTTATTAAAAATTTGATTTTAGTATACACCAAATTGAGGTTTTACTTGGACAGAAAATAAGTGACATTGTTAATTTGAGTATAAAAAGAAATTTAGCTGTATGGGCTCCGTTAAAATGTGGTTTTGGAAGCAAAAAAAATGTATATTGGAATAATAATTTTTTGAAAAATGTGTGGTTAAAAATTAAAGAAAATTTTTGAATCTACGTGTAATATTATTTTATTAAAAAATGTGGTTGAAAATAAGTTTTGAAAAAAAATATTATTTTTGATTTAATGGAGTCCAAATGGGAGCTTAATTTCTCGAGTCTTGAAAGATTGAATCACGGGCATGTGGTTAAAAGTAGAATATGAGAAGCCATTCTTTTGTTAATTTCCAAAATCTGTTGCCACGTGATGCAAATCCTCTCATAATCAGTTTTTTATGTTCGCAAAACACATAAAATAACTATACTTTGAGAGCAAAAGTTGGGACTCTTTTAAGAGTAATTCCAAACCAAACCTTAAGGGTAAAAAACAAGTAAATGGAAAAGAAGAATTTATTTGGCATTTTTATGTGAGGTTGAGTTCCTCGAAAACTCAAATAAAGATCCAAGGCTCCATTCGAAGGAACATATTAGAGAAATCACTCGAGCTAGCTTTGCATTCTTTTTAAATCACGAGTTTGTTTTTTTGTGCCGGCTACACGATTGGCTAATCGAATTGCATTAAATTAAATTTCCACTATAAAGAAACTATCTTCAATATCGATTTTTATTCAATATCTCAACTCATTGACACGATAACCATTCACGTCTTTTTCTCAATTTTTGATGACTTGTTTCTTCAACTTATTAGAAGAGAGAGAACATTTATATTCGCACACACAATAACTAGTTTGGTGTTGCCCAATTATACAATAGCTCCTTATGTATGGTGACGGAACAATTATAATATCTTGGCAAGTTCCCTCGCACGACTTTGTGTTCGGGGTGCAACTATAGCGAAATGTAGTTTTGCAGATACTGTAAGCCAAACAATCTGCATACAAAGAAATAAATAAATGTATTTTATTTTTCTTTAATTATTTTAAACTGAATAATAATTCGTTTAAATGCGAAAAAGTAAATAAATAAATCAGTACCTGATGCTAAAAATACAAGGAATATCACTAAGAAAAATGATTTTAAAAGCTTTGCCATCTTGAATTCCTTCCACCTGTGAAATTAATATGAAATATGATCCTGAAAGTTGTGTTCCATTTCTCTGTTTATATAGAGTTGATTATCCACAAGTTACAGCAATCCATAACAGATTTTTGAATATTTGTTAATTACTTAAAATCTAAAAGTAGATTTTGTGAGTCAATCGTGTTAATACTTATGTATTAATCATGGGTTTATTGTAGTTTCCAAAATCGAGGTGGATTACAAAAGATTTTGTCCAATTATATACGGTAATATTATGTTTTATATACAATCTAAAAGTAGATTTTGTGATTGTTTGATGGATATTATCCAGAAAATAATGTATTTTAAATAGTGATATGATGGAAAATATGTGATTAAAATGTAAGAAAAAATTATTGATGTGATGAAAAATATTATTTTATTAAAAAATGTGTGGTCGAAAATAAGTTTTAAAAGAATGTGTGTCGAACAAAAGCTTAAAAGTCAAGTTAATAATTATGTATTAATCGTCTTTTTAGTATTTGCCATGATTCTAAAATTGGATAAGACCGCTTAGTCATATATTTTCCACGATCACAATATGCATCTCATTGACATGGATGCT
Source organism: Fraxinus platypoda (assembly GCA_903798405.1). Classification (NCBI taxonomy): domain Eukaryota; kingdom Viridiplantae; phylum Streptophyta; class Magnoliopsida; order Lamiales; family Oleaceae; genus Fraxinus; species Fraxinus platypoda. The sequence goes on along the minus strand of CAIGRT010082198.1, from coordinate 726 downwards.
TTTCTTCGATGATTCTCTTACTCAACTCTCGAGTTATTGAGTTCCGTGTTGTAAAGAAGACCACCGCGTGATTCTACCCGATTCTCAGTTCAAGTGCAAGAAACAAAATTTAATTTAGTTCTAATACTTTTTTCTATAATCTTTGGAGGTAAATCTACTATTAAGTTAATTTATATGTATTAATATTATAAGAATTCGCAATATTCATAATCATAAATTACGGATTAAGAATCCTTACTTGAAAAAATATTAAAGCTCACGATACTATAAAATTGTTAGAGATATATAGTAGCTCTATTAGAAGAACATTATATCTCGATGTACCTCAAACCATTTTCCAACATCAATTCAAATATGTTTGATCTTTCGAGCATTTATGGAACATACTTGAATCCACATTGTATCATTGTATTCACAATGATGTTCTATAATCTAAATGATTAAACACAATTGTCCGATCGATAAATGCAAATATAAATATTGGTCAAAATAGTTTTCATCTCCTACTTGAATTCTTCAACTTTAAATCGACTACTTTTCTAGACACGTCCCATCAAACCAAATCAATTAGGGTCCGTTTGATTACAAGGGTGGAAAATGGGTGGAAAGAAAATGTTTTACAGGGAAAAGATTTGCCTAGAAAATGTTTTGCAGAGAAAATGATTTCAAGTGTGTTTGATTGGTATAATTTTCCACCCGGAAAATTTTTAAATTTTCTATTCGTTT
>CAIGRT010082193.1:0-12843 GCA_903798405.1 Fraxinus platypoda | reverse complement strand
TCAAACAGTTTTTTAAGGGTGGAATTTTCCTTTTCCATGAAAAACTAAGGCTATCAAACGGAACCTAATTCCTATATTTCTACCTCTCCATCAACCTCAGGTAACCCAATCATACCATCTGTCAAATCTAAAAGCCAACGCCAATGAATAACTTCCAGCTTATAAATTGAAGTCAAATCAAATCAGTCAACCCAATGCCTTTTCAATCCATTCTCCGTGTGCCTCTACAGGTGACATTAATTATTATCCTCTGCCCGTGCGAACTTTCCTGCCTCCTCAATTTGACTCCTCGAGGTATCAATAGCTTATGTTTAGATAAAGAATAATTCTATTTATACCTCGTTTGGTTTCCACTAAAATTAAAATTCATTTTTTTCTTTTTTTTTATCAACCACACGTTCTCCAATAAAATAATATTACACGTTAATTCAATTTTTTTTTTCTTTTTTAACCACACTTTTTTCAAAAATCTACTATGCAAAAAATTATAATTTCAAATAATGGGAGTCAAACGGAGGCTATAGTCATATTCATAAACATTATTCACTTTGCACATGTTTGATGCCCATTATTTTTAAAANAACATTATTCACTTTGCACATGTTTGATGCCCATTATTTTTAAAATATATTTTTTTCTTTTTATTTTCAATCACACATTCTTAAATAAAATAATATTACACTCAAATTCAAATTTTTTCTTTATTTTTTAACAACATATTCTCCATCAAAATACTATTTCAAAATATATTTCGGACAAAAAATGGCGCTCAAACAAGCTATTTTTATGCATACAAGATCCACTACTTTTCATACTATAAGAAAATTATAAGTAACTTATAAGTTTATCCAAAAGCCAATTTGTTTCTTTGCCTATAGGTTCGACTCATCCCTCTCTCTCACGAGCAAAAGCCAATTTTGAATTAATTGATCTTAAAATTTACACTATTAAAGATGAATTTTAAATTGTTTTCAATACATTATCTCACATGCAAGCGATGCTCATTTTTTCTCATTAAAACAATGATCTATTGCACTATTTTATTAAATAGATGGCGATGAAATGGAAATTTAGTGTGCGCGTGTGTGTATATATTTTTAATTGAAATTAGGAATTTTTTTAAAAAAAATATTGTAAATATATATGTAGTCTATGTCTTTGTGTTGTTATCAATTCACGCGGGCATTTAATTGTAATTTTTTCAAGATATGTGGCAATCTTTCAAATAAAACCAAAAAATTATAGAAAAAACTTGTATCAATTCAACACTTGTGTGTATAATAAATATATTTTAGTGCGGTGAATTGTGAAAGAATTAAAGAAGAGATTTATGTAATATGGTTGTTAGTTTATTCTATTAGTCTCTAACATACTGGATATAATATCGAAAATTTTGAAAAAAAGAGATTTCATGAGGTTTTACATCAATTGATAAAATTAAGAAAAAGATTTATGTGGAGTCATATATTTATGCAATATGCTACAAAAGTCTCTCTAAATGAATTAATTTCACAAATGGTGACAAAATTCAAGTAAAATTTTAAAATGATAATTTAATGACTCGTTTAGTTACTGATGTTAAATAATATTACACAATTGGTTATTCCTTTAGCGATTTCAGATTCGATGTCTACTTGTTAAACATTGATATCAACTAATAATCATCGTGTTCACGAAATGAAATTACAGATCTTTAAATAAAGAATTAAGCTAAATGAACATAATGCTTGACATACGGGTTGACCGACCTCTCACATTGCATGTGGGTCCCGACCTTTGAATTAAATAATGCCGACCTCCCTATATGTGTGTGGGGTGTCATCCCCTTATGTTCGTGTAGCAAAACTCTTAAATAAACACGGTTTTTAGGAGAAAAACTCACGCTCAACCAAAAATTGTGAAAACACTCTTTAACTTTATCTTTACTTTCATCATTAATAAAAGGAAAAATTGCAGTCGCGGTCCCAAACCTTTTCGTTTTTTGCAAACTTTACCTCAATCTTCACTTTGTGCCACCACAGGTTCCAAACCTTTCGAAAATATGCAGCAGAGGTCCAAATGGATGGAAACGACCGTTAGTCAACCTGAAAAATTAAAAAATGGGATATTTTGACTATTTTAAGGAGGGACATTTCCGTTTATACAGTAATTTTTCTTTAAAAACAATAAATAAAAGAAAAATAAAATCACCATCTTCTTCAAACACCACCCACCCACCCTTCCTTCCCCAACACCAAAATCCTACCGCCCACTGCCTCTATAGCCGCCGCAAACGCCACCACCATGGCCACCATCTCAAACAATAATTTTCAACACCATTGACCACACAATTTTCTTCTTATCGCTTGAAACAAACAACATTTTCCAAGCCAAAAACAGTGGAATGAACCCAGAAACTTGGAGAAGGTAAATTGAACACGTCAAAATGGAAAATGGATGCGCCTTGTTGAGGAGGTTCGACAGTGGGTGGTTTGCGATCTTGACTTCCACCGTCGACGCTGAAAAATGGTTCAGAAAGCTGCGTTCTCGTCGGGTTCAAAAAATAGACATGTAGATTTTGATTTGTTGCATTATTTGATGTTAGAAGACCATGGACAGAGGCGCCCCGACAAGTAGAATCAACATGTGACATGGGTAATTCGTGGGTATCACCGGAGGAGGCTGTGCCGCCAATATTTGTGAAGGCGAGTAGGTGGTTTTGAGGTGTAAATCCGACCAACTCAGGAAGTGTTGATGCCCGATGTTGGGTGGTTTGAGTAGAGGGTAGTGAGGGCTTTCTAGTGGTATGGTTGTCTAGTGGTTTGGGTGGTGGGTGGCCGGAGTAGAGTGATTGGCGGTGGCAGGGCGAGTCGGGGTGGTGGGTGGGGTAAAGAAGAGAGATAATGAACAATTTTTTTATTTTATTTTTATTTTGATTTTTTTGTTTGTTTATTTAATATGGTAAATAGTAAAATTATCATTTTACCCATTTTAAATTTGGTCGAAATCAACTAATTTGATCAACTAACGGTCAAATCCATCCATTTGGACTTCTGCTGCATATTTTTGAAAGGTTTGAGACCTGTGATGGCACAAAGTCAAGGTTGAGGTAAAGTCTACAAAAAATGAAAAGGTTAGAAACCACTACTGCAATTTTTCCTTAATAAAACGTAAGAAGATCAGGACAAAACTCAAAGAGGAGACTAGTCTAAATGAATCGATCTCTTTAATGATTGTTAGTCCATGTAAAGGTTTAACAACTATTATGCTGGACATGTCACTAATTAGGCTAATAGACTAACCAATAATGTAACATTGTTTTCTTTTCAAAAAAAAAAAAAATGTAACATTGTTTAGTGTCTGTGATTGAATGCATCATAAAAATATGGTACGACCAATTTGAAAAATTCCTTAAACTTTAGTGATTACTAGTGAAATTAACTGCTCGGTTTTTGTTTTGTTTTCTCTTTTTACAAAAAAAAGTAAATCAGGGGTAAAATTGTAAATTGACACAAAATAACCATAGTGCGAATATTCCTATCGACAGGGGTATAAATGTTCATGTTTGAAGATCTAGGGGTCAAAATTACAATTAAAACAACATTTGAGGCACCTAAACAGAAAATAAAAACTCCCTTTCCCCCTGCCGTCTGCCGAGTTCTCACGGCACGATTTACTCTCTCACTTTTATCTTTCTCTGCACCGTTCTCTCTCTCTAGATTCGTCAAATCTCAAAGGCATGCTTATTTAATTGTATTTTCAGACCGTATAATTATGAAAAATTCATATATGTAAGTGTATATGTGTGTGTTTATTTATGTCTCTGTGTTTTAGGTATCAATGGTGTGTTTTGTGTCGGAATAGTGAATGAGCAGTAGTTTTTCGTTTTGCAGATAGAATAATTGAAGATGAATTTGTAATTTTGAAGCGGACTACGATCTAGGGTTTTCCGAGTTTGGATTTGGGCGTTTGTGGGTTTATTTGGAAAGCTTGGAGGATTTGATTTATTAGGGTTTTGATACGAAAAGGGGAAAATTAGGGGAAATTAAATTGATTTAATAGTTGGTTAGAGCTGCAGTTTTTGGTTGCATAAAATTTGGGAGAAGTGCAAGGAAGCAATCTTTATTATTCATTGGAGGGTTTGGAGGGAAGGTGGTGAGGGGAGTAGTAGGAATATACAGAGTATGAGACAGTGTGGGCGCTCTACTTCAATTGCTGCAGATTTTAGATCCTTTTTCCAAGGTGAGTTATTAGCTCTATTTTCTAATTCTTTTAATTTTTTAAATTAATGTAGCAAGTGTTTTTTGATTGTTTGATTTAATTGACATGAGTGTGTACTGATTCTTGTTTGTGATGTTGCTGATGTAGCGGAAGTTTGAATGTATTGAAGTTGGAAATATTCTTTTTTTGGAATATGTATGTCAATGTGCTGGAAAACTTTAGTTTTTAATGTACCAGTACAGATCCTTTTTACGTAAGCAACGGGGTACACGTTAAGTTTGGCATAAAGTCAATGCTTCACGAGTTTCTACATGCCTTTCGCAAATTCTAATATTGTGCCAAATAAATAAGATTTTGCCTAGGTCGGTTTGAATGTTTAACCATGATCCCCTGCCGCACCTCTCATGCCCACTTCCCCTCATCAGAAGCTATTCAAACCATTGAATCCATAATTGCAGACGAACACTGCCTTGTCAAACACAGGCACAATAGAGAGAAAAAAAAAAAATACTTCCTTCCCTGGCCAATTTTCAAAACCTATCGTTAGTGCTGCAGTTTTAGCCTTATCACTTGAGGAAAATTTGGAAGTAGCCCCACTACTATTCAATGCTGCATGTACAAGCTGAGAAGAAAGAGGACTGCCACCTCCAATAAACTCCCTAAACTGCTGTAGTTGGTGATTGTCCCCGATAACTCAACTGCGGGGAATCAGAAGAAAGGGGGAGAAAAATCTCTAAAACATCCATAAACATTACGTTCTTTATAAAATTCCCAAACGAGATTCATGATTTAGTTCAATAAAACAAGAATTAGGAATCATATTTACTTGATATTTATGGTAGTGGTCTTGGTAGATGACAGTTGATGATGGAGGAGGTAAATTGAAGGGAGGTTGTCCCTAGGTAGTCAATAATTTAAGTTGATGTTGAAGATGATGGGTGATGCCATGATGATCCCTAATGACTTTGACTGGTGGTGGTGCTTGTGCCACAAGGTTTGCAGTGGCGTGTTGGGCTGGCTTGGAGTGGAGTGATGGTGATCTTTGTTTTTTGACGGTATTGGCAACGGGGTCAGACTTTAAAAGTGGAATTCGGCTTAAAAGAAAATAATGTAGTGGAGGAAGATGAAGATGAAGATGAAGATTAGATATGTTCTTTTATTTATTTTGATGAATTGAAGTCTTGTTTTTGGTAGGGGAGTCTTTGTGGGTAATATGACACTGTTTAGAAACCTCCAAATGAAAAAGTGGGGGACATCAATTTTAGATATAGAAAGTATTAATCATCTATCAGGCGAGCTTAATAATTTGGCATGATCTGAACAAGTAGATAACACCATCCTTGTCTGTTCATTTCAAGTTTCGGGTCTCTTTAAGAACTACCTAAAATGCTATAGCTTCACATTTCCTTAATTTGTTGGTTAGTAAGATTTCTTATAGATAATATCTTGTGCCATTAGGAGCAAGTGGTTATTACTGTGGCCTTGTTTATCATTTGACCAATAAAGGATTTTGTTTCGAATGGAAGGTGTCAATGTTTTAAGGAACTATTTTAGGGCTTTGGCAGTTTGTATTACGATAAAGTAAGCTGATCAAGAGGTTTTTTTTTTTTTTTTGAACGAACAAATCATGATTGGGTTAAAGTCTTACTTGGTGTTGATTCCGGCTCTGAATCATAAGGGATGACGACTCATCTTATTTGGGCTGAATAAGAAAGAGTGGAGTGTAAGAGCCACCAACAAATTTCCATATGATATCTTTAACTGAAGTTAGGGACACGTTCCATTGGCTGGATCCTGGGGTTGGGGGTGATGAAGGTATCAAGTGTGTATCAACACTTTTCTTGCAGCCATTGTTAGGAAGTATGAGTGCTACTCTTTTGTTGCCTCCTCATTTTGTGTCATTCTTGTAAGATATAGTGAAAAGAACCTGTGCCCATTATTTATATGGAACATTATCTCTTTAACGCCGGACTGCTCACTCATTTATGGAGATTAAAATTTCTGTACTATTATTGTGGGATGGTTTAATGTTGATGATTGTGCTTTTTTCCAAATTGCCTCAGCATTCTCTGCCTTAAAGTTTTTCTAAGCTTTGTTCTTTCTTTTCCAAGATATTTACACTTCATGATTTTACAGGAGTGACAAGAAGAAATAGATAAGCTCTTATACAAACTTGACAAGAATGCATGCAACCTTGCAGCCTGGTGGTCGTTCTCCAAAGCAAGCTAATGGTCTGACTTCAACCTCACAATTGAAACCTGGTTCAGATAAAAATCAGAACAGTGGGACTTCTTTCCCACCTCAAACCAAAGGAAAGAAGAGGGAAAGAGGAGACCATGGCACAGATTCAATCAAAAGAGAACGTTCTTCAAGAACTGATGATGGTGATTCTGTTCAGTACAAAACGGATAGTAATTTGAAATCAGAGATTGCAAAAATAACAAAAAAGGGAGGAGTTGTGGATTTGGAAGGAGTTGAGAAGCTCGTCCAACTAATGCAATTGGGTAGAATGGAGAGAAAATTGGATTTGATTAGTCGTTCAATGCTTGCAGGTGTGATGGCTGCCACTGATAAATTTGATTGTCTTAGTCGGTTTGTTCAGCTCAGGGGTTTGCCTGTATTGGATGAGTGGCTCCAGGACATCAATAAAGGGAAGATTGGTGATGGTAATAGTTTGAAGGATAGCAATGCATCTGTGGAGGAATTTCTTTTGGTTTTACTTCTTTGGATGAGTGGCTCCAGGACATCCATAAAGGGAAGATTGGTGATGGTAATAGTTTGAAGGATAGCAATGCATCTGTGGAGGAATTTCTTTTGGTTTTACTTCGTGCACTCGATAAGCTCCCTGTTAATCTTCAAGCCCTTCGAATGTGCAACATTGGTAGATCAGTGAATCATTTACGTTCACATAAGAACTTCGAAATCCAGAGAAAGGCTCGGAGCTTAGTTGACACATGGAAGAAACGTGTTGAGGTTGAAATGACTAGCATTGATGCAAAGTCTGGTTCAACTCAAGCTGTATCTTCATGGCCTTCTAAATCACGCCTTCCAGAGGCCTCTCATGGTGGGAACAGAAATTCAAGTGTTGCCGATGTTACCATGAACAGCTCGATAACTCAGCATTCTGCATCTAAAACCACTTCACGTGGGGAAAGTAACTCAAAGTCGGCATCCTCATCTCCAGGTTCAATGAAATCAGCCTCATCTCCTGCATTTGGCAAGGAGAGCCAGCTCAGAATTTCTGCGGATTGCACTTCCGATACCCCTCTAATCAGGGAGGATAGGAGCAGTAGTTCCAATCAGTCTCATAATTACTGCCAGTCTTCCTCAGCAAAAGATGGAAAGAGTTCCACTGCAGGTTTAGTGACTGTTAATAAGATATCCAGTGGAAGTTCACATCATCGAAAAGCAAGTGGCTTTCCTGGGACCTCACTGACTGGACGTCAGAAAGAAACCTGCTCAGGCAGAAGTTCTGCAGTGCACAGAACTAGTTCTTTAGAAAAGTTATCTCCGTCTGCTTTAACAAATGAAAATGCCGTTGAGGGGCCCATTATTGAAGGAAGTGGTCATAAGTTAATTGTGAAGATAGCAAATCGGGTTCGGAGTCCTGCACAAGGTGCTATTGGAGGATCTCTTGAAGATCATTCCATTATGAGCTGTCGAGCTTCTTCTCCCGTGCTCTCAGACAAACACCACAATCCAAAGGACGGGAGTGATGCATATCCATGTAATGTTTCTATGGAGATGAAAGCAGAATCGTGGCAAAGTGATGATTTGAAAGATGTGTTGACTAGGTCAGATGAATGTACCGAGTCACCTTTAGCTCTTACCCATGAAGAGCAAAGTAGGAGCACTGAAAACTGCCAGAAATTAAACGAAGGCACCAAAGGAAATCAATTGGAGTCTGGAAAGTTGCACAAAATTACATTCAGTCCCATGAATGCTTTAATTGAAAGTGTTAAATATTCTGAAGCAAATTCATCTTTATCACTTGAAGATGATGTTGGAATTAACCTACTTGCTAGTGTGGCTACTGGAGAAATGTCCTCGCCTACTGGTTCTACAGAAAGCACCCCTGCAGTTGATGAGAAAGCCAGATCAAAGTCTTCTTCTGAAGATCATATTTCAGGAGTGCGAAGTCGGTGTTCTCATGATGCTGATCATGCTAGCAAGCAGGCTGGTTTAGTTGGTAGTGTCTTGACCAAAGATGGATTATATCAGCCTAAACATTCATTGCTTGAGTTATCCAGTGACAGAAAATGTGCTCCATCCAGTACATCTGGAGAGAGAGACGCTGGACAGAGTGATACACACTTTGACTCTTCTAGCACTGATATGCAAAGCACTGCAGATCCTAAGGAGGAGATCATTGAGAACTCTAATGAAATGAAGGTTACCACTTCTTTGGCACTTCCCATCTCCATGGAGAAGATGGTTGATGGTAAATTGGGTAAACAAATTCACAATGAAAAAGCCATTTTAAGTAATATTAATGTTATTGGTGTGTCAGATTGTAAAACTGGCCAAATGGACATGATAAGTGGAGACAAGGTCACTACTGATCATTTATGTGCAGAAGTGAGTAAAGAAACAGTTGAAGTTCTATTGTCTAATCAACTGTGTGAAGGTGACTGCAAAATTGATGTGAATGAAGGGTTGAACACTGGAATTCACTCTCAGCAGAAACTAACTGTTGCCATTGCTAAGTCTGAACTTACAGAAGGAGATAGTAATGAAAAGCTGCTGCAAACATTATCTTACCAGAAATCAATTTCGGAAAATGGTAATGAAGTTAAAGTGGGTAAAGCAGATGAAAATGATAGTACGGGTTACATTTTCCAATCTGAAAGAGAGAGCTTAGATAAGGGCAAGGACAGAACTGTGGCTATAGAAGGTCAAGTGGTAACTGGTCTTTATTCCCGGGCTAACGATCTCCAGAATCATCGCATAGAGGCCAGTGGAGAAACTAAAGATATCCCGGAGCATGCTTTGCTTCCTGAAAATCTGCATCTTGCATCTCTGGCCCAAGAAGAACGAAAAAACACAGAGTTGAGAGAATTGAACAACGCTGGCCTCGAAGTAAATGTAACAGGTGCAGGAGCATCGGATCTGAACGCAAAGATAAAGTTCGACTTAAATGAAGGTTTTACTGCAGATGATGGTAAGTGTGGGCAGCTGGTCAGTATGATAGCCTCTGGTTCGACCACAGTTCATATGATCAGTGGGGCACCTTTTGTCGTAAATCCTATTCCCAGTGCCCTTCCTACTTCCATTACAGTGGCTGCTGCCGCAAAAGGTCCCTTTGTTCCTCCAGATGATCTGTTGAGAATTAAAGGGGAACTTGGATGGAAGGGATCAGCTGCAACTAGCGCATTTCGGCCGGCTGAACCCAGGAAGGTTCCTGAAATACCATCCGAGGCAACAAGCACGACTTCCCCTGATGCTTCTACTGGTAAACATGGACGCACACCCTTGGATATCGACCTGAATGTTCCAGATGAAAGAGTTCTTGAGGAAATGGCTTCTCGGGGTTCTGGTTTTGCTGTTGTTTCATCATCTGGTTATGCAAGCAATTGTCATATGGTGCAGAATGAGAGTGCAGGTTCTATGCCATTTCTTTGCTCGGGAGGCCTGGATCTTGATTTGAATAGAGATGATGTATCAGACGATAATGGCCAGTGCTCTGCTAATGGTAATCATAAAGTGGAGAGTCCTGTTGTGTCTATTCAGCCATTAGGTGGTTTACCTACTCGTAGTGTTAGGATGGATTTTGATCTCAACAATGGGCCTGGGGTTGATGATGCTAGTGGTGAACAGCTTTTAATGAACCAGCAAGTGAAGGGTGGTATATCATCTCAGCTACCTACTGCTGGCCTTGGAATGAATAATTCTGAACTGGGGAACTTCTCATCTTGGTTTCCACCAGCAAATACTTACTCAACCATGAAAATTCCATCAATATTACCAGATCGAGGGGACCATCCCTTTCCAATTGTTCCATCTGGTGCACGACAGAGAATATTTAGTCCTACTGGCGATACCCTACTCACTCGTGATGTTCACCGGGGATCAGTGTTGTCGTCAACTCCTGCAGTGCCTTTTCCACCTGGTCCTTTCCAGTACCCTGGTTTTTCCTTTGGGACTGCTTTTCCTCTCCCATCAGCCACTTATCCAGTTGGGCCAACCTCTTATGTGGATACATCGTCTGGTGGAAGGCTATTTACACATGTCAATTCACAGTTACTGGGAACTGTTGATGCTGTCTCGTCCCAATTTCAGAGGCCTTATGTATTCAGCCTTCATGATGGTAGCAGTAACTGGGGGTCGGAGAACAACAGAAAGTGGGGCAAACAGGCACTGGATCTCAATACGGGCCCTGGAGCCATGGGTGCAGATGGAAAAGACGAGAGGTTGAGGCAATTCTCTGTTGTCAATTCACAAGTGCTCGCGGAGGAGCAAGCAAGGTTATTATCAATTTCAGGTGGCATTTTGAAGAGGAAGGACCCCGAGGGAGGGCGGGATAATGAGAGCTTCAGGTACAAGCAATCTTCATGTCAATAGGATTGTATACTACTGCATATAACAACTGTTAGTCCTGTAAGTGTTTTTTAATCTCGTTGTGTAATAAAAATAGATGATGGGATAATCTTCTGTTAGTAATACCCAATGCTCGATGTGTATCTGAGAAATTTCTTTGCTGAATTACTTTTTTCGAATTGAGATTCTGCACTTGGATATATATAATTGATCTGAATAATGGGGTACTGACAACTCGATTGTAAGTTGAAATAAGTAGGGAATAACGTACGTTTATTTTCTTTCTTGTTTCAAACTCACTCTTTTTATGATTTTTCCTTTATTTGATGAACGCATACAGGATATACCAAAAGCTGGCCTGCTCGACTTTTTATTCCAGTGGGCGGGTCTACTATCCTTGAGACTGTCTCCGTACTCGAATGGCCTTCGAAAGTAAAACTTGTATAGTTCGTGGCACCAGTTCTAGCCCCCAAAATGCTTTAGGATCGTAAAACACTTCATCCAAGTCTAGGATCGTAATGTTTGAAGCTTGACCTTATCCTCTAAAACAAATGAGCTAAGGAATAAGATGAATGATACAAAAACACTTCATCAAAAATAGATTAGCCCTTCTTTAATGGTCATTATAAAGAGAAATTGGGAGAAAATGACGTTTTGAATAGTGAATTTTTGGAGGATGTTTGGTTAAAAACTAGTGAAAAGTTTTGAATTTATGTGTAAAATATTTTATTGTGTGAATTTATGGTTGAAAATGAGTGAGAAATAAAGAATTTTAATTTAAAGGGAGGTCAAACACGGAATAAATATTTAAAGCAGACATGAGGTCTTCTAAACAAAAAGTTTTATATTTGATTATTTTTCTTTTTGACTAATAAACATTTTTTTCTATAAAATCCATCAAGTACTATAATTCAATTAAAAAACAACAAAATAATCAGCTACAAGGCACACCTATTGCCAACAAGCATGCTTGTTAAATATTCCGTCAAAATGGAGCATAGACCTTAAGCATTTGCAAGCAGCGCCACATCACAGTCACACCCTTAGAGATGGCGGCCCTCCCCGTCCCTACTTCGGAGATTTTTGGGAAATGGAATAGTGATTAAAATATCTTCATTTATTATCTATTTTTGAAAGGTTTGGAATCTTTGATGCTCATTTTAAAATTGATTTAAAATTTAAAATATAAAAATAAGATTCAAGATGAGACCATATAAACATTCTCCGCTCGTTAAAACCGGAATATTTTTCCATTTCTACTCTACACGCCCTTAACCAAAAAGATGTGCTAGAATCTAGATAATGTTAAACTTGCATTAGCTACACAAAAATTAGCAACAAAAAAAAGAAAGTAGAAGACAATGGTAAGGAATACATATATATCTTCACCAAATATATTGACTTGTATCACTGTATATACATATACAAATAAGAATAATGATACTTGTACATATGAGTTATAGAAAGTTTTACAAATTAAAGAAGTGTCAAAAAAAGAGAGGAGAGTTTTTTTTTTTAATTTGATTGAAGAGATTTGGATCCAATCATATCTTACCACATCATGTGTTTATAAATCAATATGTAAATGATGATATACATATACCACAACTGTATTATATCAAAATAAGACCGTTAAACATAGAGTAGACTACATCATTTTTTTCCCGATAATTAAATAAACAACAAATATTATTGCCAAAAGAAAAATTTTCTTTTTTTCTTACAATCTAAAAAGTCAAAGTCGAGGTTGACCAGTTGAGCTGTGAAGTGTGAACTGTCGCAACTTCTCAAGTTTCCAAACAAAATCTAGAGAACTCAAATACAACTGACAACATAAAAAATTCCCAAAAAATTAAAATTAGGAGTGGAGATAGTTTCTTTCGATTTTAATTCCAATAGAACCGAATCAAACTACGAATCAATAGCTTTTTTATAATGGAATCAAATGGATTTTAAAAAAAAAGGTAAATAGCACATAACGTCCATACCTTTTCATTTTTTGGCATTTTCACCTCTACCTTCCACCTTTCATTGCGTAAAAAGTCATTTTCAACCATTTTTTCAATAAAATGACGATTTTTCCCTTCTATTCAAATGAAACAAAAA
>CAIGRT010082169.1:0-15998 GCA_903798405.1 Fraxinus platypoda | reverse complement strand
TTATAAATTTTTGAGGGCCTAATTGTAGTTTCTATATACTTGTAGTGGCTCCAATTTGCAAATTATATGTGAAGGGTATTTTAGAAAGTTTTTTCCTTCTGTAAATTTCCTGTAAGTATTTTCCTGTACTTGTACTTGAAGACTTTCTCTAATTTGATTGGGCTCTCACTCTTTACTATTATTTTTCAATTTTTTTATGGGATAATTTGGACCTAAAATGCCCAGAACAAAAGGTGGGCTCGAGCAAAAATGTTCTTAGTCAACAATTTTATACTTCAAATCTTCTCCACAATAAATATAATATAACTCTGTTGTTCACATGTGTAAAATATATAACTACGTTTTCCACATGGGTAAGAATTTATGTAATTTTTCCTTGGGTTTGAAATACAGTTGTTCGTGTAAGTTTTAGATAGTTTTCTCTTTCCCTTTCAATAAATGATGATTGGTTGAGTATCTCAAACTTTATATACTACTTATCCATCAAGTAAATGTCAAGCTTTCTATTTATTGATCTGTCCATAGACTTAAGGATGACCACGGGACGGGTTGAGATTAAAAATTATTTAATTATTTTTAATATTATATTATATTTTATTTTTGTCATCGCTAACGAAGAATTTTGTCATCACTAACGAAAATCTCTAGATGAGGAGCTTTCTCCTACTATTTTTCAGAAGAAAATATGTGAGCATTTGCAATTACACCATTTCAACTAGACAATGAGCTCTCTCTTTGTTTAATTGATGATGAGACAAATATCTAACAAAATGTTACATGAGTGAATTAATCGGACGGATTCATGTTACTTGACACACGGAAAACTAGATAGACATGCTCGACTAACCAATGTACTTATAATCATAACTTAGAAATTACCTTAGTTGGTTAGTTGGATTCATGTTACTTGGCACATGAGAAACTAGATAGACATGCTCGACTAACCAAAGTACATTTAATTGTAACACAGAAAATTTCAGCACATGTTTGGCCCTCGTTTTCTACAATTCATTTTTCTTAAATTAATTTTCAATCAACACTCGTTTTTATAAATTTTATCAATAAATTAATTTTTAAAAATTATAACAGACAAAAATCTATTGTCGATTTTTTCATTATTATTGTCAACTAATTTACTCACTTTTCCGTCGAAAATATTTATTTTTATTGCTTTTTGCTTTCGAGTTTCTACTGATAAATTATATTTAGGAAAATAAGTTTTTTTTTTTCATTTATTACAATCCAAAAAAAATTATATAAAAGAAAAAAATTTAAAATTATTTGACCTTTCCTAAAAGTAAAGCTTTAGACGGCGACTCAGTTGACTAGAATTGAGCCGTCGGTCCATGGCGTGCTAAAAAGTATGGGGCGCAAGGTGCTTTCACGGTCAGTTTAATGCGGGCAAGTGGGTAGAGAAAAAATTATTGATGACTTTGAGAAAAGCTTAGCTGGATCTTTCACGTGCAATAACCCAATATGTGGGCCCTAACTCTTTAATTACTACTGGATGGGATAAAGACTGCCATCGATAGAGAAACAAAACCCACTCACTGGAAAATTATTATTAATTTAAGGAATTCCTATTGGTCAATTTTTCTAATGTAATTTTCATTCTCTGAATCATATTGTGCAAAGTCAATAAGAATTTATGAACCAACTTCATCGTACTTCTTTGGACGAAGGTATGGCAACTACGTATCCTAATGAATTTCGTTTGGACAAGAAACCTTGCAAATATCTTATTGATTCTAAGAAAAGATTAACTCGATGTATTTAAAGAAGATGCCAACTTAGCAATATTTTCATACCAATTTGTATAAATTGATTTATATTTTCATATTTATTCGACATAAAATTTATTTCTTAACATATCCCATAAGATGGTGACTCGTTATCAATCTTGAAATTCACGTGCTTATTTTTTGATTCTTAATCAGATTGAGTCGTTCGACGTGAAATTTATTTCTTAACATACCCCATAAGATGGTGACTCGTTATCAATCTTGAAATTCACGTGCTTATTTTTTGATTCTTAATCAGATTGAGTCGTTCGTTGAAACTTAATAGACTTCTATTAAGAGTTGAGCTTTCATCTTTAAAAACTAATTTTGTTAAGAGAAATAGTACAAACTCTAATAAGTTGACCTATATTTTCATATTTATTCGACGTGAAATTTATTTCTTAACATACCCCATAAGATGGTGACTCGTTATCAATCTTGAAATTCACGTGCTTATTTTTTGATTCTTAATCAGATTGAGTCGTTCGTTGAAACTTAATAGACTCTTATTAAGAGTTGAGATTTCATCTTTAAAAACTAATTTTGTTAAGAGAAATAGTACAAACTCTAATAAGTTGATCTATATTTTCATATTTATTTGACGTGAAATTTATTCCCTAACAAATATGAGATTTATAGGTGGGTGGGGAGAAAATTATCCATTTGGTTGAATAGAAAACCAATAAATTTGTACAACTTGTTATATCTAAAAACGAGTAGTCTTACAATTAGCCCTGGTTAGAGTCCTATTTTCCACATTAAAATATATGCTAGAACAGTGATTTGACCTCATTTCAACTATACAAAATGCATTTTTTGAAAAAAATGGAATTCAAATAATGACTTAATTTTTAACTTTGTTCATAGTAAAAAGTAAATACGCTAATTAATTTCGACATGTCACTAGAAGATAATTTCGAAAAAAAATCTTGTTTGATTGAGTCAATGTTAGTTTTAGGAGGTGGCAAATGGATCGAGTCGCTCGCTGGCTCGAAGCATCTAAGCTCAGCCTATGAACTACTTGAGCTGTATAGGGACGAGCCGAGTGCAGAGCCAATTACCAGAATGTTAGTAGTGAAGTTTTCACATTAAAGACTAAAATGCTAGGGTTTAGAAAACAAAATACAAATGCCTAGGAATTAGGGTTTGAACGTGCATGTCACGAGGTACCACGTGACAAGAAGGAATAATCCAAGGAGTTGGTTTGGAAGTATGTGAATAATATCACACTTTAATCAGGCCTCACGTGCTTTTGTTTCTCTCTCAAATTTTACTCCATTTGCTAAGCTCCATTTGACATGATTTTTTAAAAAACAAAATAAACTTTTGAGGTACAAAAGCAGCTTTTAGATCTGTTTAGCTAATTTTATTGAAATACTTTTGCCAGTTGAAAGAGCTTTTAGATGAAACTTGTTCAATGTGACTTTATCTAAAAACACTTTTAGAATGGAGAATACTTTTAAAAATTAGTTTTCGAACAAAAATTAAGATAACTTTATTTAAAAGCTCTTCTACAGAATGTAAAATAAAAGTTATGCCAAACGGACTCTAATCATTGTTGTTGACTCAGCCCGTCAATTATTCATGCATTTTAAATATGCTTTTCTTATGCGAGGAAAAATAAATTAATTAGGTCCATTTCGTTTTAAAGTTGTTTTGGTTTTCAATTTTTTCATGAATTCAAACTTGTTTATAGTATGTCAAACAAATCGAGGTTCATTCTCCATTTAGGGCGTGTTCAATAGGGATTAAAATCATATTAAAATTGAAAAACTAGTCGTTATGTTGACTTTTATTAGACGAGTGAGACCCAATAACGGTTATATTTTCAATTTTAATTGGATTTTAAGTTTAGCCAAACATGCTCTTAATATACAAAAATAAATGCACGTAAATCGAGTTTATTACATTGTTGTGTGTTTGTCTTGTTTGCCCTTTTAACTTGTTACTTTTGGTCTCCATATGAGGACTCTTTATGGGACAAAATTCTTGGAAATTTTCAAGAACCCAAAAGCAATACTTAGGTATTAGGGTCTTGTACTACATTCCTCTTTATTTTATATCCTAGTTTTTGTGGGCTTTTTCTATAGGAAGGAGTGACTTCAAATCCCCTTTCTCTATGGTGGTTCTTCAAAAAATCTCAATTTCTTTTTGTACTATTGACATAAACATGTATTGCAAATTTTATTCAACCGATACCAATCTAATCTTTATAGAATGTTTGTTACTCTGTACTTATATACAAGTATTAGAAATCGTACTTGCTCTTTAGACTTCTAACCATTTGGAAAATTCATCATATTCCCATAAATACCAAACTTGTGGATAGGTAATTATACTAGCAACATATTCAATTTTATTGTAGAAATCTTTAGGTCATTTGTTAGACCATGCAAATACAGAATATTTTTCTTGAACTAAAGAAATAGATTATTCGATCTATTTTCGCATTGTTCACGATGTTTATCATAAACGTCACATCCATTTCAAATGCATATCCCGTGTACAAATTTTATTTATGAAGGAAAATGCCCAATGGAATAATGAAAATCTTAGTGAAATTGTTTATTTGATCCATAAGAGTGATAAATGTTTGCATATCATATTATTCCAATGGAAAATTTCAAGTTTCACTATTTTTCCAATATTTGATATATAGGTTAATCAGAGAAGAACTTGCTGAGTACACTTTTCGCTAGTTAGAACATTTAGCTTGTATGAATCTCCATTTGTTTGGTATCAATTATTTTAGTAAATTAATGATACATTTCTATTCCTGGGCCTACTTAACACACACACACACTTCATAGGCCCATTTTACTATCCAACTATGGATCAGACCTATTGTTGCTTTAATAGAACGAGTAATCGACGCAAATAGCACCAAAAAGGGCAATTAATACCATTTTCGTTTTATGGGGGGTCAGCCATACTAATCATTTCGAACAGAAATCATGGTTTTAAAACCGCTGGTTTGGATATTTATCGATTTAAGTTTCAACATTTCAAAAATCGAATAATAACATTTGAAAAATGAAAATGTTTGATTTTGTTTGAAAATTTTAGATATCGTTTAAAATTGTTTGGTTTGAAAATATAGATTCGTGTTCACCTCTACTAAAAAGTACAATTTTTTGTGGAACTCAATCTCATTCAGATAAAATTGTATCTCTAAAGGAGAAGCAGACGATGAAAGTTCTTTATTCTTCAAAATTTTTATAAATTGAAATTTAGTAAATGATATGAATTATGTTTTAGAATGGAGCTTTACGATGACCTTTTTCTGTTTTCCATCGATCACAATGAATTCTAGGGGTGGTTTTTTAGAGGAGCTTCGTAGATAGATAATTTTAAAAGCGATTATTTTAGAGAGAGAGAGAGAGAGAGTGTGTGTGTGTGTGTGTGTGTGTGTCTTTTGGTAGTTCTGTTACGACTCCTCCCAAATGGAGTGACCCATACGTATATGTAATTAAATTGATGAGGATGACTAGGCAACTAATGCTGACGTGGTACTAGTTAAAACATTTTTTCTTCCTTTGATTGAGCAAACACGTTTCCCGTCAATCGACCAATGGATTTTAAGAGTTGCACCAATCTGTAAGACTATCGAAACCAACCAACTCACAAACACAACATAAGAACCTAGGTTAATCAATCACACTAGTATCATAAGAGCACCTACTCGCAAGCAATGAGCCTTGCTTTTGAATATAACAAGTGTTAAACTCTCTGAAGGCATACTCAATTGTGCAACAAGCAACATGTCATCCCCAATAGGTGGGCAACAGGCGTAACGCCTACAATTTGATGGTAGCACAACTCTTCGATCAAGGAAATCTCAATCATTTCATGGTGACGCGATATCTTACTAGCAATTAATGTTGTGTGTCATGCACTCCACATGTCCTTCTCACGCTCTCAATGATGTTTTAAAGAGGGAAAGTGCAAGCTTTCCCATCATTTATTTATTCAAAATTCAGCCTTCTAGTTCCATCGTTTTCCTATAAATACTTTATTTGTTTCAGTTAAGAAAGAATCCTTTCTTCACCACATCCTATTTCTTTTATGAAACCTACAAAAAACTCTAACCATACTTTGACATCCCCTTTCATTTTTGATTCCCACCAACTTCTCGTCTCCTCTCCTGCTTTCATCCTTGTGTCTCCTTTGTATAAACGTAATCATTCTAGATGGTGATCTAGAAGGTAACTAGATCTCTGGACATCTTTCATTCACTTCACTGAACTCCACTGTTTCTTTGGATATTTGGTATCAGACCGTGTGCATCCGTTACTGCATCTGTCTCTTCACTTCGCCGAAGGTGACAAACGCTCTTATTTAAGTAGATTCATAGTCCAAGGACTTGGATTCCCAATATTGAACTGAGGACATTTGCAAGTCTTTAATGCCTAATGTGGATCTATTAAACTGCATAATGATATCGCAAAGCAAATCATCCTTCCACTATATGACCTATATTAATCAAATCGTAGTTTTCTTCTTCCATGCACTACTACTGAAGAAGGTTGCAAATTTTTTCGCAAAATATGCGATAGATCTAATAAATCTTGGACGAAGTTTGCCATACCAATCACGCGCATCCTTTCTTAGTGTTGAAGGAAATGAGTGCATGCGATCACATCATCCAACCCCGTGAGCCTCATTAAGTCTTTGAATGCTTGCAGATCGTTGATTCGATCTATTGTGCCATCAAATTTTCAATTTTCGAGATTTTGAATTTAGATGTAACGAAACTGACATAATCTCCAAATTAAAGGGATCATCGTTTATCAGAACCTATCAATTTCTCTTCTTATGCCGAGCTATTGCATCATCAATCCTTTGGTTTAGAAAGCTATTAAATTGCAAAGACAGTGACATATTTACATTTGCGGGGTACCAAATAGGGGTTGTACCATAGGCGATTCTCATATTGGTTGACATGTTGGATTTTCTCCAACTCTTGCCAATAATGATCCCACTACATTTGGAAGTACATTATATTGATATCTCGTGATATATTGCGATGGAGGTTGCGCCTCTGATGCCTCTTCTGGCAGCGCAAACTATGATGGATTCCATCTAGGTCCTCCTCTGTCTCTTCAGAGCATATCTTCCTTGTTCAAGGATTCTCACAGACAGCGTAAATTAATATGAATTAGATTTCAAGTTGGAGCTTTTTATGGTGGTCTTTTGTGTGTTCCAACGATCATGATGCATTCATGTGGTGGTTTTTCAGAGAATGTTCGTTGATAGAAAATTTTATATAGAGAGTTTTCTGGTGATTATGTTACGAGTCTTGCTTCTCATTGACTGACCAGTGGATTTTAAGAGCTACATAAACCCATCATAAGAACCTAGGTTAACAATCGTGCTAACATTAGTAACTAATTAATTTTTCTGAGACTCTAATTTTCAATTGAATCTATTATTTTAATTTTATTTTTCTTGATTGAAATCAATATTATTATATTTCGTATTTTTGCTCTCTGTATCAAGATAATACTCAATTAGAGTAAAAAATATGAGAGCTAGACCCAAATAGAAAATTGTTTTGAAATTTAAACATAAAAATTATTTCTAGATTCAGATTGAGGCTCTCAACCAAATCGAAATAATCTAAGGAAAAAATACATAGCCATAAAGGTTTCAAAATACAAATTTAAAAATAAGAAACTTGTGGAAAAATTTCAAAAATTAGTTGGTCTCATTTTGTGACCTACGATAAGTTTTTATGACCTATAATTTAATTAAAGAGACTAGAATCACAATAATAAATAATTCATGGTCACGATAACAAACTAGTTAAAAAAATCACACAAGGTCACAATCACATGGATATAATTTGTTGATCACAAATCACACATTTTTACAAGTCACAATTTATTTATTTATCGTAAATTATCAAATTAACCGGTCACAATCAACTTTATCTCACCCGCGCCTCATCCCACTCACTCTACCACTGTCAAAATCATGGTCAGTACCTCAAACCCACAACCCACCACCTCTATCTCAAATCCTCCTCCACCACCTCTAACCTATCATCACCGCGTGTATTTCAAATCCACAATCACCACCACCACCTACACCTCAAAAAATTGAGAAGATTGAGAAATTAAATTTGACAAATTTGGCACAGACAAACGAAGCCACGGTCAATGCCTTAAAATGTAATCTAAAACAAATCCTCAACGAAGTCCAGGACGACCACCATCACCAGCCACGGCAATAGAACGAAGAGGTAGCGGTGTCATACGATGATGCTCAATCTACGACAACAACTTTTATCCAATTGATGGGGGGGGTGTCAATGCCTTGAGATGCAATTCGGAACAAATTCTCAACCAGTTCCGGATGATCACCACAGCCAGCGGTAGCGAAACGAAGAGGTGGAGACGTCAGACGATGCCGTTCAATCTTCGGCAACAACTTTCATCCAATCGACGATTTTTTTTAATTGAAATTTGGAGCTTATTTGAACGCCTCGATGATCTGCTTTGCATTTGGCATGAAATCATTTTTTATTTTTAGTGGCGATGGCTGAATTTAGTGATAACGATTGGACTTACTGCTCTGTAAGGAAAAAGCCAAATGGCTCGGGCCACATGGGCCTTGGCCACCAGTGGCGCCCCCTATTGTTGGGGGGCCTGTTCAAGTAGCACAGTCTAAAAGAGAGAGAGAGAGAGAGAAAATAGAGAGAGCGAGAGTGTATATAACTTGTAAAATGTATATTTATTTATACATATAAATGTACATTTATACTATGTATAAAAATACACCCTCGATGTAGTGTGTGTTAATAAATATACGTTTTAAATACACACTATATCGATAGTGTATTTTTTAAATTCTCCCTTCCTATAATTTCCTGCATTTTGTGATATTCATTCTCTATTTAATAAAAACTATCGAGCTATTATTGTATCAAATTGTCCATTTCATTTCTACGAGTCACAATTTTCTTTTATACATGATATCTAGAATTAATCTTCCCATCGCCATTTAAATTGTATCAAATAGCTGCAACTTGTACAATTTGATACAATTAGCTCCATTTAAATCGAATTCCAGCCATTTACTTGTACAATTAGAAAGGGAGCATTTGGTAACATGAAAATTGAAATTGAAATCGAAATCGAAATCGACACTAATTTAAACAACAAATTCACGAATGCATGTTTGTTACGCAGTACTAGATAGATCTTAAGGTATAAACAAGATTAAAATTTTTTTTTTGCTTTTCTTTTTTTCGTAATACTATCTAGTACTGCGTACTCTTGCTTACCAAACAAGCTCGTATATATAACATGACAATGTCTGTACGCAGGCCCATTGAAACAAGGGCTTAGAGATGTAACACAGATATATGCTTAGTAAACTATATAGCGGGTTTATTGTCACAATTCAAATTTCAAAGTATTGAAAAGCAAAAAGCATAAAACACTTGATCTTCTCCATACTACCAGAAGAAATTAGTGAATTGAGATGAAGCTTGAGAATCATCCTCATCATGTGATGGTGAATGTATATGCCTCCCTTCATATGTGGTTATCACCATTCTTGGATCCTCTGCTAGTCGTTCCACACGTTTCTTCACACGACAGTTATCTTGAGTGCAACGATAATAACTCCTGGATGAAAAGAATGTGAAAACCAACATTATTTTCAGTAACTTAAAAGAGATCTAGTCGAACTGTCTTCTCAGACCATTGAAGGACTTGTGCGTAAAACACACACAATGAGGAATGTGAGGAGGCAATGAATTGGTAAAATGAAGGTATAAAGAATGTACTGATATTAATAGCCTGAATAAAGCAATTTTATGGGCTCAGCTCTTTTTCTTTTTTTTTTTCTTTTCCGTGGAGCAGGAGAAAGAATATAATGCAAATCTATTTTTGTGTAAAAGGCATGAGGAAGTGCCATCGATGGTTCCATTATTCATTTCTGCAAGCTCTAGTACTGTGACCATGCTTTCCTGTTCGAAATGATCATAGTTTTTATATGCACTTACATAGTGATGCAATCATAGTATGTGAAATACGTTAGAAGGAAGGAATTGTCATATGCTGTAGTTGCTAAGCGTCTAGTTATTCACATTTTCTAAGTAGTCTTGTGGTAGTTAAGAATGTGCATAATTATTTAAATTCCTCAATAACATTCTGATTATTTATAAAGCGAAGTAACACAGTACAAAAGTATAAGCACTCGACAAATTCAAGCGCAAACTTGTCCTCTAAACCGAGATTTTGGCCGATGGCTCGACAAAATCTATCCTACTCAGGTAAGTGAAAGCTTCAATAAGTTCAATTAGTCAGTGGAAGCATAGAACTAACAGATTAGTATAGCAAAAAAGTAGAAATGGATAAACACCATATGAATTTATACGGAATGCTCTATCCCAAAAACCTCTTTCTTTGAGTTAACGGACCAGAGAGCTTATTTTCTTAAAAAATGCTTTGGGGGGTGGAGTGGGGTGGGGTGGGGGCTCAACTATATAACCAAGAGTAATTAAACGACACCGTTGCTCAAGATTTTGAGTGAAAAGGTGTGATTAAAATGGAACTCTTTCACATATCAAATCACTTGGCTAATCAATGGTAGGCCATTGTGGTTTGGATTTATGCTTTACCTAATGCAAAATAAAAAAGAAAAAGGAGATTAAAATGTAAATGGAAAACACTGGAGCCATTGAAAACTGGCAAATGCTGGACTCATTATTATTAGACAGTAGCTTTTAGGCAGAGTGGGCTCTCTTGAGCATGTCCCAAGTCATATAAAGTTAGGACTTTGTGGTAAATATGAGGAGATGGCTCCTGAAAAGAGGAGAAAAATCTCAAATATTTGTAATCATTTTACAATAAAAGTTCAATTTACTTTTAACCAAATTACAAATCATGGAAAGGGATCTTCATAAGATCCTAATGTGGAACACAAAGACAAGTAGATCTGATAATCATTTTTTTTTTTCTCCTTCTAGGGTTTCTATTAAAAATCTGCAAATGATTTTAGTTAATCAATGTTTTGCATGTTGTTTTTCTGGGCATTTTGAGGATATTATTGGGTTATGATCAAAATTTGAATCATCAATTATCTAATTGATGATGAGGATAATAATTAACAGCGACACTGAGAATACTTCATTTTTTTTACTGATTACATCAATGGAGTTAAGATAAATCATTTCTTACTTGATTATCTATATCCCATGGGAAACCCTACAAACTTTTAATTAAAAGGCAAGATTAAACTAATAATTGCACTGTTAGAATCTGAGATCAATCAAAATGTACTTAATGCCCTCTACCGCAAGGCTTCTGCAATCATCTGAATCTGATCCCTAACAATATATAGACACATAACTTATAACAATATATATCTAGACCAAGATTCAGCATTAAGCAGGAAGATAGAATGAGAGGGGGGGGATGGAGGAGATTGAACTGCAAATTTACAAGTTACTAAAATGCATGGGAAAATGAAGGAGGGAGAATCAATTATAAAGAATATGGAAGTGGAAGAAATCTAACCTGGGATGTTGGGTGTTTTTCACCACTTTCTGGCCATATTTTCTCCACTTGTAACCATCATCCAAGACATCTATATCACTCATGGTCTTGAAGCAAAACCTGGGCTCTCTTACCTTTCTTCTTGCCTTAATCTTCTTCATCTTCATTGCCGATACCCCGAGATAGTCTTCCCCTCCACTTCTCTTGATGCTCATGGTATCATTCATTCCTCCCCATGTCCTGTTAATACTTAAAACAAAAGCATAAAGTGAATGATTGGTATCAAAACTAGAAAAAACTCGATAGTTTTCTTCGTTAATATTGTTAAGTTCTATCTAATAATCTTCTAGCATACATGCCAGAAGAGTTTTCTACTTGACGTGTGAGACAAAAAAGTAAAATTTTATTACCAGTAATTCGGAATGGATCTTTGCGAAGAAAAAAATTGGGATCCTGCAGATTGAGATGGAATTTCTTCCTTTTGCTTTTGGGCAAAGGACTCAGAAAGGGCAACCGGTCCATCTACTGCAAGAGAAGGAGGTAACATAGCAAGAGTTTTAAGGGATTGACTGCACCCCAATTGAAAAGAGGTAAAGTTTGAATGGATAGGGAAAAATCCAAGTTGTGATGACAAATCTTGATCCTCAAACAAACTCTGATTGAGCATAATTTGGGATGCAGTACTGGACATCTCTTCGTTGTGCGTGCAAGGTTACGGTGTAGAAGATCAGAGACAACACCAGTTTGGTTCCTTCAATTGGGAAAGAGAACTTTTTCTGCTAAGTTGTGTAATGTTTGATGGGAGTCTGCTAGGTTAAAAGAATAAAAGGGCTTCTCTTAAAACTTTTAGAATAGAGATACCAAATAGCAGAAATTAAATTAAATTGAACAAAGATTAATTGTGAAAGTAACAAAATACCAATTTGTGTACTAGAACAGTCATTTTCCACACCCCATATTCCCATCCATAAAGTTTACACAATTCAGTGCAGCCTGTGAAAATATATGAATTGTGAAGTAAGAAGGATTAAAGTATAATACTTTTTCCTATTGTGGAAATGTTGCCTGCCCCGTTTAGTGTTTTTAAATAGAGATAATTAGTTTTCTTTCTGTTAATGTGACCTATGTTTAAAAAGAGTTAAGTATTGTTTTAAATGACAATAAAGTCACTGAATGTACTATTGAGTACTAAGAGCATCTCCAATGCTGATGTAAAATTGAGTGCAAATTGTTATCTCGAAAATCACTTTTTCATCCTTATTTGGATTTCGGTGGATCTAAATTCAAAGTTTGTCCCAATCGGAAGATCTAATTTTTTTTTTTTTTTTGGCGTTTTGTGGATGTAAAAAAAAGATGGGAAAATGCAATTTGCATCCTTTGCATTTCTCCGTTAGAGGGATTTTCAGTTACTTTGGAGATCTAAATCACAATTTAAATCTATTTTACAGCACGATTGAAAATGTTCTAATATATACTTACAAACGGCATGGGAACATATAGAAAACCCGACCTCCAATAAACATGAATATGAGTATAGAACACTATGCGAGATCGCCAAATGAAAGTTACTTACAAACCAAAACCAAAAAGCTCCAAGCCTACTAATAATGATCGTGTTGTAACGCAATTTCCTTCTTGTTTGTATGTGTGCCTATATATGAAAAGTACTTTAAAGTATAAAGAATAAACTTTGCATCACAGATTTGGTTTCATGTCAACTATATACTGTACGATATGCCCCCATTTGACATTGAAAGCATCCATGTCTCGTAAGGTCAAAAATAATAAATACAACAATAGGGATGTTGGACAAATGAGCTCTATTATCGATGTCTCATTTTTATTTTTTTTTCCTAGTGAAAATGGGTCATTAACTTTTATGCTGTGGGTTGTGACTTTTCATGGATCCTATAGTAAAGCAAGTATATAGATGAGTACAAAATAATGCACAGAAATTTTGATACCAAGAAAAGTGAATTAAATTAAAATTTTCAAAGAGGGTAAAAGGGAAGGTGTATATATATGTAGGGTGTTTTGTATGAATATCTAGGGTTTCTTTTTGCCACCCATAAAACAAAAAAATATTGAGAGCAATGATGATGACTCTTTGTTGAAAATCCCATCCTCTGTGTATGATTGATGCTGGAGGGCTATTTGACTTTGGCAAGAAAAAAGCTTGTCACCTTTCCACTCTTGCTTTTTGCTTAATTAATTAGCTTTTTTAGTCTATAAAACTCATTTTCTAACCTCACTTCTACCCACCATTTCTAAAGTTCCAAACAACCCATAATTATATTGTTATGATACCTTCATTTACACACATTAATCTTTGTTAACTTCGTATAGAAAAAAAATTGTGTCATCATTTTGTGGATGAAAGTATTTGACATAGACGGCACAATCAACTTCATGTCATTGGGTAATATTTAGGGTCCGTTTGATTGCAAGAGTGAAATTTGTGTGGAAAGAAAATGAATTTTAGGGAATTGAATTGCCTAGAATTGTTTTCTTGAAAATTGTCAATTAATTGTGTTTGATCAATATAATTTTTCACGTGGAAAATATTGAAATTTTGGTCTTCGTTTGACTTTATTTTACATGAAAATTGTCCATTAAAGAGATATAATTTGTTTCAATTGTCAAAAAAAATCTTTGTTTTATATGTAAATTGTTCATTAAAGGGATAAAATTTGTTACAATTGAGAATAAAATTTGTTTCCATTGTAAAAAAAAAAAAAAAAGCTGAAAAACCATTTTCCCACCAAAGTGGTGGGAAAACCAATTCAATGAAAAGCAAGAAAAGGAGGTCACGTGGGGGCATTGGGTGGAAAATCATTTGCCAAGAAAATTTTGCCTATCAAACAAGCAAAAATGTGGAAAATGAAAAACCAATTCCTAGTTCCATGAAAAAGAAATACTATTAAACATGACCTTAAAGCTAAATGGCTCCCCCATCCCACTCATTTTCTTGCCACGCATAGAGTATCTAGTATTCTAGTATATTTTTAATATCGTGATGAAATTGTATTCTGATCTTATTTTTGAAAGAGAACTTGCTTGGTTGTACACATTTATCCACCATTCATGTAGGTTAATGCTCACATGTTAATGTCACATTGATTTTCATGGAACAAAATATTTACTCAAAAATCAGATATTAATTAGATTTTTCACCTTTTTATGAAGATCTATAGAATCTAATGAGGAGAGTTTGTCTTATGATTTTGGGAGTATTAGGCCAATTTTATATAAAGACCTATTAAAAATATTAATATTGTGTGAGACTTCAACTATGTCTGACCTTGAGCAGCAGCCAGTCTATAGTTAGGATCGAGCCTACTTTTAAGTTAATCAACATGCTAGGTGTACATATTTTATTTCACAGATTTTTTACAAATATACACTTGGGCGATTTTTCATTTGTTCAAGACAAAAAAACACAAAAAACAGATACAATCAAATGCTGCCAATGCAACATCTCGAAAACTTCTGTAAGAAATTTTTTTGTACATATGGGTTTTTCCTAAGTAAATAAAGATTCCTAAGTCAATAAAGATGACAGATTAATGCATAAGAGACGGTTGATTACTTCACGTGGCATATGACGAGAGAAATGTTAGAAACTGTTTGGATAATGCTATTTATCATTATAATAATGGAATACGATGATGTGACAATCTATATGAAATAATGAGATTTGACAGTTCCATTTTTATGTGTGAGAGAGAGAGAGAAATGTTAAGAATAATGGGTTACCACATCACTGATACTCTATCATTAATGCTTATAGTAAAAGCAATTCAATTGTAAAATTTTCGTAAGGGTAATTTTATTCACACTACAGTTTTTGTTAACTACACCATAATTTAATTGTAATGAAGATCCTAAATTTTTGCTCATTTTTCCACTTATGTCTTCAACTTTGTTTATCTCATTCTTATCTTTAACTTTCAATTGATTAGTATATATTATCTCTTATGACGAATTCTATCCAAATATTATGTTATTAAGGAGAAAATATTTTGTCAAACTTTTCTATTTGTTATTTACCATGATTATTTTAAAATACGAGGGTCAAATATGTCTTTTTATTCCATCCTACTATTTTTTTTTTGCCGTCAGAAGGAACAAGATGTCCTAATTAATAGAAAGTTGAAGAAAAACTACAATGAAAAATTCAAAGACATAAATGCAAAAATGTTGTAGATCATTTTTTTCAATAATTTAAATTAATTAATGATGCACCCAATATTATTTTTAGCTTGGCACTACAAAAATCGCTTTAACGTTATACCTTCGTTTGCATGACATCATTGCTTTGTAGTTTATAAAGTGGCTCCATTTTCATTTTTTCATGAGTAACACTTTCTCAGAGATAGAGAGAGACAGAGAATGGTGTTGGCAAACGACATCATTTCATTTTGTCTTTGCTCGTGTAGGTGGTCATCATGTCTTCCTCATTTTTCTTCATAAATAATTAACACACGATTTATTTTCTATTTCCGTACTCATTATATATTAAAAAAATAATAGAGTCATGTAAATATATCGTTTTATACATTATACAAAAAATTGTACACGTAACTAGAGTTTATTTCTTTTAATCAAGCAATATTTTGAATTTAATTTTTTTTTCTTATTTTTATGTAAGTTACTTATTTTGAAAGTAATTTTTATTGTATTGTGTTATGAATTTGGATCGCAAGAT